>CM062289.1:392139722-392425709 GCA_031216915.1 Pictodentalium vernedei
ACACAGTGTGACATATTCATGCGATATTAAAAACACAATTCAAACTCCATATTTTGATTGTTTTTTCTGCCATATTAATGCTTTTTATTATCAAAAAACATGTATGGAGCATACGTATTCAATTTATACTTAAGTGCAATACCTAACAATCACTAAACAACAATGAACTGAAACTATTTTTGGTGGAAGAATAAACCTGATTACCGCACTTGCAAAAAACACAAGTTAATTATAGATAAATTGAAGTCACGTGGTGGAGTTTTGAGACCCCACCTCGTAG
Source organism: Pictodentalium vernedei (assembly GCA_031216915.1). NCBI lineage: Eukaryota > Metazoa > Mollusca > Scaphopoda > Dentaliida > Dentaliidae > Pictodentalium > Pictodentalium vernedei. Next base: position 392,140,003 of record CM062289.1, read on the forward strand.
TGTAATTAGTGGGGTCTCAATTTCTGTGTTCATATGGGCAGCGTACACGACATGATCTTGGATTTGGATATAAATTGTCCAATAATTCCTTTAGCACACCCTACAGGCTGTGGCTCTCACCCGATCAGTCCCAAATTTCATATGTGGCTTTGGGGCAATGTCTGGATGGGAGCTATCAATTTTTTTTTAAATTTGATGAAAAACATGGCCACCAGTAGCCATCTTGGATTTGAATATAAATTGTCCAACAATTCCTTCAGCGCACCCTACAGGTTGCAGCTCTCATCTGATCAGTCTGAAATTTCATATGTGGCTTTGGGGCTATCAAATTTTTCCAAATTTCATTGAAAAACATGGCCTCCAGTGGCCATCTTAGATTTGGCATATAAATTGTCAACAATTCTATCAGCACACCCTACAGGCTGACTCTCACCTGATCTTTTTCAAATTTCATATGTAGCTATGGTTTGATATTCTGAATTTTGTTGAAAAACATGGCCACTAGCAGCCATCTTGGATTTGGATATAAAGTTTCAACAATTTCATTAGAACACCCTACATGTTGCATCTCTCACCTGATCTTTTTTGAATTTCATATATATATATCTTTGGTGTGATGTCTAGATGGGAGCTATCAAATTTTTCTGAATTTTGTTAAAAAATATGGCTGTCCACAACCATCTTGGATTGGCATTTGAATTGTCAACAATTCCATTAGCCCACCCAACAGGCCGCATCTCTCACCCAATTGTTTTCAAATTTCATATGTAGCTTTGGTGTGATGTCTAGATGGGAGCTATCAAATGTTTCTGAATTTTGTTGAAAAACATGGCCATCAGTGGCCATCTTGGATTTGGCATATAAATTGTCAACAATTCTATTAGCAGACCCTACAGGCTGCACCTCTCCCGATCTTTTTCAAATTTTATATGTAACTTCAGCCCCTGTAATTAGTCCTCGACAATGGCAAATGCCGATGAGTTGCCGAGGGATTTTAGATGTTTCCTCGGCAGTATTTTTGCCGAGGACAAATTGAGTGACGTCAGTAATGACAATTAAAAACAGAGTACAACAATAGAAGAGTAGTAGGCCGAGCAAATTTCTCGTCATTCTTGAACATGTTTGTGGCCTTTATGTGGATATACTGGAGTGCATGTGGCACAATATTATACAGCTTTGAGATATCTCTTTAAAATGTGAGTTTTTTACCCGGAAAAAACATACAACATCTCCAAGACGCACCCGGTCATACGTCCGAGAACGCATACAGACACACAATGATTCCCCAGTAGCTATTGACATGAAATAGTCATTTTGTAAAAATTGCTGAGGAAAACTCGATTTTTGGCGAGGATATTCATTTATCGTTGGCAAAGTTTTTGCCAAGGGAATTTTTGCTAATTACAGGGACTGTAACTTTGGTATGATGTCCAGATGGGATTTATCAGATTTTTCTGCATTTCATTCACCTGCCATCTTGGATTTGACATATAAATTGTCAACAATGCCATTAGTACACCCAACAGGCCCTTTCCCTCATCCAAATTTTTCAGATTTCATTTGTAGCTTTGATGTGATGTCTTTTCTGTAGAAACTTGAGTGAGTGACATGGTATTGCTGGATCTTTCTATTTAGTTCAGTGCCTTCTTGGACAAGTTGAGCTGCATTGTCATCTACACTTCCATTTCTAATTTCGTTGAAAGACATGGCCACAAGTGGCTATCTTGCATTTGAATATAAATTGTCCAACAATTCCTTTAGCACACCCTACAGGTCACAGCTCTCACCAGAGCAGTCTCAAATTTCATATGTAGCTTTGGGGCAGTGTCTAGATGGGAGCTATCAAATTTTTCCGAATTTCGTTAAAAAACATGACCAGTAGTTTTGTGTCTACGAATCCGTCTGTCCACCAGTCTTCCAAGGGATGACTACTGTGGACGAAGATTCTTCTTCCCTCAGGTTGACTTAGCCTAAGTCGGCAGTTCTCCCGATGTCAGTCGTTGAATCTATGGTGAGCCTGTCCCGAGAGATGCTGGGCATGTTATCTCTCGCGGACAAAGTTGTCGATGCCCTGGCTGCCTATTTTCTGCCAGGGGAGTTTGATGATGCTCAGGCACCTTTACGTGTTTTGTTGCAGACTCTTATGAACCTGACACACGCTCACGCCTGTAACAATGTTAATTTGGAGCTTGCACGCCAGGATGCAGTGTTGGACACTTCTCCATCCCTTCCTTCTGAACAGCATGCTGTTCTGAGGTCTGCTTCTTTGGTTGGACCTCAGCTGTTCCATGGTTCCGTGGGAGCTGTCCATGGTGAGGTTCTTTGTCATTCGAAGGACCAGCTTTTGTTATGGCAGCTGGTCGAACAAGCAGCTGCGGGTGTTGGTGGTTGTAGGCCCGCCAAACGCCCAGCTGCATCGGCCATGCCTTCGGCCACGCCTTCGGCCACGCCTTCGGCCATGCCTTCGGCTCCATCTGCTCCTTCTGCTCAGAAGAAACGCCGACATGGCCAAGCTCGCTGGCAGCCTTAGGGAGGAAAGTCTCAGGACGCTTCCTGAGGGGGTAGTTTCTCCTCTCGGGGGCCTCGTCGAGGCGACAAATGAAGGTCCTCACCTTGATTCGCCTCCGACGGTTGTCGCTGTTTTTCGACCGTTGGACAAAGATAACGTCGGACTCTTGGGTCCTCAATGTCATCCAATCCAGTCTGCAACTGTCCTTCCGTTGGCACCCCTGTTTATCTCGGGTGCCCCTCCCAACTCAGGTCCCTTCCGATCCTCAGCGTCAGGACCTTCGTGCAGGAGATCGAGAATCTCCTCTCCAAAGGGGCAATCGAGGTGGTCAGGAACACCCTTTCTCCAGGGTTCTACCCGAGACTTTTCTTGGTACCGAAAAAAAACTGCCAGTTTCATCCTGTCATCAATCTGAGTATCCTGAACGAGTCCATCAAAGCACCTCGTTTCAGCATGGAGACTTTCAGGTCGGTTTGACGTTCGATTCATCAGAGCGATTTTGCAGCCAGTATCGACCTGAAGGATGCCTATTTCCATGTACCCATTCATCTGATGTCACGGAAGTACCTTCGGTTCTCGTTTCGGGATCAAGTCTCAATTCAAAGCTCTCCCATTCGGTTTGAACCTGGCCCCTTGGGCCTTCACCCAACTGATGTCACATGTGCTCGCTTTTCACCATACTCAGTTGGCTGTGACTTCGTCAGCCTACCTGGACAACATCCTCTAACGGCAACACAATGCTGTTGTGCTGTGAGTCTGATGTCTAGACGGTTTCTTGGCCTACTGGCATTGCTGGGTTTCAGAGTCGATTGCGAGAAGTCAGATCTCCTTCCTTCTTGGCAATTTTGTCATTTGGGAATGGATTTTGACACTCTTCACAATGTGGAGTCGGTTCCCAACACTCGGGCAATGATCCTTTCCGTCTTGACTCGGAACCTGCTCTGATCTTCCTCGGCCTCGGCCAGGCCTTTCCTTCGGATGCTGGGCCTTTGCAATTCGGTGACAGATCTCATTCTGCTGGGTCGCTTGTTTGTCCGACCTCTCCAACACTTCCTGTTGGATCATTGGCGTCCGAATGTGGATCCTCTGGACCTGGAACTTCCTATTCCTCGGGCCCTGCTTTGTCACCTCCACCCTTGGGCCGATGTTCCCTGGTTGACTCAGGGTGTCCTGTTGGATCTTCCTTAGGCCGATCGCATCCTTACTGCAGATTCCAGTGATTGGGGCTGGGAGCTCCTTGCTCTTCTGTTGAGTTTTCAGCAATGGATCTCTCACCTCTCGGACCACACAGTCCTGCTTCTTTCGGACAACTTGACAGTGGTGGCCTACATATGGAATCAAGGTGACACACATTCGATTCCCATGTATCGGCTATCTCGGGATCTTCTGCTGTTGGCGTGGGATGTAAACGCTCGGGTGGCCATTTGGCACATTCCCGGACGTCTCAACATCCTAGCAGACTCCCTGTCCCAACGTGACAGTGTTCTTCCCACCAAATGGATGCTGCATCGGTCGGTGTTTCAGGCAATTTGCGAGTGGTGGGGGCATCCTCTTGTCGACCTTTTCGCCACTCGCTGGAATCATCAGGTAGAGACCTTTGTCTCCCCTTGTCCGGATCAACTAGCCTTTGCGGTAGACACTCTGCCTCTGGACTGGACAGGTTGGATCGGCTATGCCTTCCCTCCTGCTCTGGTTCTTCCTCAAGTGTTGGCGAAGATTCGTGCTTGCAGTTGCAGGGTCATTCTGATCGCACCCCTGTCTCCACAGAGGGTGTGGATCAATCTGCTGCGGCCTCTGTTGGCAGATCAGCCCATTCGTCTACCTCTACACTGTGATCTTCTTTCCCAGGGTCGGCCCAGGAAGTATCACAACAACCTGGCGAGCCTGTCCCTTCATGCCTGTCTTTTATCAGGTCCTGTCACCGACGTAGGGGTTCTTTGAGACGAACAGTGGAGTGCATTTCTGCATCACGGCGACATTCCACTAGCATGACTTATGCTGCTAAGTGGAAGGTTTTCTGCCACTGGTGTGCAGCTCAAAATGTGGATTACCGTAATCCGTCAATCGCTCAAATTGCGGATTTTCTGGTATACCTTTTTGACTCCAAAGGCCCCCAACCTGTTACTATTAAGGGCTATCAGTCTATGCTGTCAAACACTTTCTCTTATGTGGGAAAGTGGTGCATCGGTCGTAATCTCTTTCTCTCCAGACTGATTCGGCACTTTTCTCTGAAGAGGCCTCGAGTTTTGCGTCTTAAACCCAAGTGGAACTTGGCATGGGTGTTGCATTCTTTGGAGGGAGAACCATTCGAGCCTTTATCTGAGACCGATATGCGTTTTCTCACCTATAAGACTGCTTTCCTTCTAGCATTTGCTTCTGCCAGACGTGTCAGTGAGCTTCATGTGCTTTCTGTTGATTCGGCTTTCTTCAGAAATGAGGCTAACAGTGTAACCTTCACTACTGATTGCTCTTGTCTGGCCAAGAATCAACTTCCTAATTTGGTACCTCCTCCCAACTGCATTCGGGCTCTCCCTGCTGTCGATGGCCGGAGGCCTCTTCTTCGTCCTGTTCGTGTGATCAAGACTTATATTAATCGCATGCAGTCATTCGGAGGGGTCGGAAGAGATTCTTTCTGTCTCTCATTCCTGGGAGGCAGTCTATCTCTTCCCATTCTATTTCCAGATGGATCTGTCTTGCAATCAAGCTGGCTTATTCCAGTTTGTCTGCTTCGGATCTTGTTTCGAACCGGTTTAATGCTCATGAGGTTCATGCCATTTCTGCATCCAGCTGGACGTTCTCCAAATCTGTTTCGCCCCGGGAGGTTATAAATGCGGCTTACTGGAGGAATGCTTCTGCTTTCTCCTCCTTTTATCTCCGCCACCTACAGCAGCAGTCTGAGGACCTTTTTTCTTTAGGCCCTCTCGTTGCTGCTCAGGCTTTTGTGCACCCTCGTTAAATATGTATTTTCAGGTTTGTGCATTGCGCAGCCTTGTTCTTTTCAGGTGCTTCATCCTTTCTTCTTTTACAGGTTTCGCTGTAATTCTCTGCCGTCCTTGCATTTCTTTCTGCTGTGCTTGTTGGTATTGGTTATGTGATTCACCTTCTCCTTTTGTTTATTCAGCCAATTGTAAACAATTGTGAGTAGGTTGAGAAGAAATTAAAATTTTTTTAGGAAATTTTGTTTCTTCACATACCTACCACAATTGTTTACCGGAAACCCACCCTCTTGGGGATATCTTTGATATCGTTGCCTCCCCGCTAAATCACAAACTTCTCATTGGCGGAAATTCGGAATTGACATCACGGTTGTTGCGCATGCTCTTGGTAAATGCAAGAGGTGTGCAGAGAGAGTACCTGTTACCCCTTTTCGATCTTTATTTTTGTGCTTTTGCACTCTTCCACTTTTCCAACCCGTTTGGAAAAGTTTATTAGCTTGAGTTAGTTCCGAAGTAGGGCTTGCACTTACGTTACAGCCAATTGTAAACATTTGTGTAGGTATGTTAAGAAACAAAATTTACTTTTGTTGAAAAACATGGCCGCCAGTTAACAACACTGCCATAAAGGAGATCGGGTTTGGGGCATGAGCAGATAAGAGGGTGCTCACGCACCATCCATGAGTGGAGGTAATTACCATGAGTCATGAATGACAATGTAATATTGCAGATAATATGAAAAAATGTGGTGGGGCACCTGGCACCCCCTTATCTGCACATGCCCAAAATCCGGTCTCCTTTATTATCATGCTGTCAACTGAGTATGAATATCTTTGTGCAGTGAATTCTCTGAGATCTTTCAAGCACTTCATATATGAGTAGATCAAACCAGTGCTAAGAAAGAAGTACTGCAATGCAGGGTTTATTCCTTTATAAGATCTAATATTGTTGTTGAAAGTTTTTCCTCATGATTTTCTTTTTGTTTGATGATCTTGAAAGTGTTGCCTTTGTAAAGTTACTTTGTAACAATTAGGATAAATTGTTTCTTTTTCACTGAAATAAAGGACAATTTTGAGTTAAAATTGATATTTAATTTATAGATTTTCTCACAATAAAAGTATGATTTTTAAGGATTGCCAACTTTATGTCGGCCAAAGTAAATAAAATGATCAATTCTTCACAAAAGTGGTGTTTGTCATTTTTTTTCCAGAATAGAAAAGCAACAGATTTTCTCAATAAATGGGACAGTTCCCATCCATTCTTTATAATGATGTCTACTCCTGCTTGCCATGCACCATTTACTCCTGCCCCACAATATAACAGCAGCTTTAGAAATGAGTCAGCACCAAGAAATGGAAGTTTTAATGTGCATGGAAAAGTGAGTTGAATCTACCAGTTATTTTCCAATCTAATTATGTTTCTATTTTGTATTGTTTAGCATTGAACATTATCAGTAAAGGCCTCAGCTTGAAATCATTAACAAATTACACAATATATATTTGCTGCTGGCTCTAGTAATATTTTGTTTCCAAACAACCAGAATATTTAATATCATGCTTTCATATAAAATACCATAAAATTAGATAAAATATAAGTGATATATTGATGTGAAAGATAAAAATATCAACTGGTAAGGCCTAAAAAAGTTAAAAATCTGTTTCTCAGGCCCTTCCACGTGGTCCTTTTGGCTACCGCATGCTCTCTATTTATAACCAATGCAAACTTCAAAAAATTAAAATTAAATGGTTTATGTCTGATATTTTACCCAAGTTAATAAAACTGATAAATTTGTCCTTTTAGTGCAACAAGGCTTTGAAATTTAGCATTGCAAAGCCTTCTTGCACTCAAGGAACGAAATACACCACCCATGCTGTTCTGGACTGTAGATTATGAGGCTTAAGACATAAAACAACCAAGAACATGAACTTTTAATGGCAAAGAAATAATTACAAAAAATAAAAAATACAATAAAAAGCTGCCCGCTGGTATGCAGTTTTACAAAAAAATGGTCTGAGAAACAGAAAATCTACTTTCTGAGGCCTGAATGATACATATTTCTTCTTATGTATATTCTTAATTTATTTGTTGCACATTGTTCTTAAAAACTTTTATTTTCTTTCAAAGATTTTTCCAACCTAGAAATTTTAGTTTTTTGCTTCCAAGACATAGCACTTGACATTGTATTGGAAGTGGGTTGATGAGCTTGTTCTAATAAGGGTTCTTTACCATGTGCACAGAATATCAAAATTTATTGTTTTTATTACTGTTTTTTCAAATTTAAAAAAAAAATTCAACAAAACCCTATCATGTGACCCCTAATTGACCAGTCAAATGTGGCCGATTCATTAGGTAAAGGGTTAGGCTACATTATTACCTCTTTAGTGGGTGTTCTCTAGTATATTAACAGAGTTTACGAGGGCGAAAAACTCAGTAATTCATAATGTCATGCAACCAGAAGAGAGCAGCAGGCATAAATGGAAACAAAATTCATTAACAGCCCACCACCTGCTTCCGGTCATGGTAATAATAGTAATAACATGATTTTGTCTGGCATCCCAGTTTATTAACAGCCCTTGAGGACTGAATAACAGCCCTCAGGCTTATTAATGGCCCTCAACTTTGTCTAGAGCTGGTAATAAACCTTCAGGCTGTTATTTATTCCTCTCAGGCCATTAATAAACCGTAACACCCTCCAAACTCATGTTATTGTTATATTGAGGGTGCAAAAACGGTAAAAATAACAAAATTTGAGATTTTTTTCTCGTTTATAATGCTGAGTAGATTTGGCCAATATGTTAAGTAACTGGGAAAAGTATGATTTAATTTGTTATAGGGTAAGACATTTGATCAGCAGATTCTAAACTTGTTTTTTGGGATGAGAGCAAATAAACAACAAACTGCCATACCACAGTAGACCTTTTTTCAAATGCTCTCAGAATATAAGTATGTAATAAGATGGAAATTTCACTTTTTGAGTGGATAACCAAATAATTTCTCTTGTGAGAATGCAAAATAACATTTTTGCAAAGCTATCATGAAAATATGTATTATTTTATATCATATAATTTCGGTATCCACTCAAAATATGTTCTCTATTTATTTATTTTTTATTTATTTATTTATTTATTTTTTTTTTTGGGGGGGGGGGGGGGGTGTTAACCCTTTACCTTATATACTCACCATTTGGCCCTTAACCCAACGCAGACAATATCAAAAATTTGTATTATTTTAAATATTATTTATTCAGATTTTTCAAAAATTTTAATAAAAACTATATCATGTGGCCCCCTCATTGGAACAAGCTTGACAGGCCCATTCCAGTGAAGTGTCACATGATATGGTTTTGTTGAAATTTTTTGGAAAAATATAATGTTATGCTCACAATAGGGTCCTGCAAATATTAAATTTTAGATCAAATTGAATCAGGCAGAGGATTTTGAAATCAAATCGAATCAAATCTCAAATCAAACCTCACAGCTATTCAAATTGTAAGTTTGCATCTTCTTACAACCATAAATATTGCCAACCCCGACTCAAATATTATATTCAGCAGCAAATTATAGAATATTCCAGAATGGAATCCATGTAGTTTCAGAAGCGGAACCTCCTTGGACTCTTCTTCTATCATCAGGTCTCCTGTACAAGCTGTTTAAGCTGTAAAACTCAATGTCACTCTAGTGGAAGATATTGAGAATTTGTTTCATGATAATAAAAGTACACCTTCCAGACACATGGCAGAGTTATCTACACTATCACCTTTGATAACTGAAAAAAACTATTGAACTTCACCTTCCAGACACTTGTCAGATTTTACCTCACCATCACCTATGATAATTAAAAAACTGTTGAAATTTAATCAAAAATGTTGTTCTGCATGTTTTTCTCTCAGTAAATTCTTATTTTAACCCTTGACCTAACACGAAAAGTAGACAACACTTGCAAATAAAATTCTTGAATAACTCATTTTTTTCATTTTTTTGCTTCAAAAACATAGCTTATGACACCTTGTTGGAACAAGCTTAATGAGCTCATTCCAATCAGGGGTCATAAGCTATGTTTTGAGACAAGAAATAATGAAAATTGAATGGTGATTTTTGTAAATAGCACTGGCCGGTTTTGACCGTTATGTTGGGTAAAGGGTTAAAACAATTTAGACCCATTTGTAAATGTTGTGCTAAAAATACTTGGGGTCTGTAGTATGTTGTGGTACTTCATGAATGCAGTATGGGAATGGTTAGACAATGATCAGCTGATTCGTATTTTGAATGATTTGTTATTGGCACTATCAAAAATATTGAAAGTCTTTACCAAAGAATGCAAAATATAAATGAATTCCAGTGTTTTTGAATGGATGATAAAGATTATCTTATGAGTGAGTGCAAGAATTGTATACCATACTTACCTGGAATAAGCCCATAGTGGAAATAAGTCCACCCACCAACTTTTCAGGTTTTAGTTTCAGAGTCCCCTCCTTATTAATAAGCTCATTCCCTGACTTTTGGAATGACAGCATCAGGTCAGCCATACTCATAAGTTGTTACAACGAAAAAGAACCGATTACCCAACACACATAATATCAAAATTTGTCCTTTTATTTTTATTTAGCTCAACTTGACAAAGTCAAGCTGAGCTATTGCCATCACTTCTCGTCCGTCGGCATACGAACGTATGTCCGGGCGTACGTACGTCCACAATTTCCTTTGGCACACCTCACAGGTCGCATTTATGATCAGATCGCTTTGAAACTTGGTATGCTTGTTTGGGATGTCCTCTAGATGGGAGCTATCGATTTTCTTCAATTTCCGTCAAAAAATGTTGCCGCGGCCAACGTTCTTAGAACTTAGTTTAGTCAGACCTCAATCTTTCCCTTGGCACACCCTACAGGGCACATTTATGATTGGATTGCTTTGAAACCTGGCATGCTTGTTTGAGGTGACCTCTAGATGGGAGCTATCGATTTCCTTCCATTTCCGTCAAAAAATGTTGCCGAGGCCAACGTTCTTAGAACTTAGTTTAGTCAGACCTCAATATTTCCCTTTGGCACACCCTACAGGGCACATTTATGATGGGATTGCTTTGAAACCTGGCATGCTTGTTTGGGGTGACCTCTAGATGGGAGCTATCGATTTCCTTCCATTTCCGTCAAAAAATGTTGCCGAGGCCAACGTTCTTAGAACTTAGTTTAGTCAGACCTCAATATTTCCCTTTGGCACACCCTACAGGGCACATTTATGATCGGATTGCTTTGAAACCTGGCATGCTTGTTTGGGGTGACCTCTATATTGGAGCTATCGATTTTCTTCCATTTCCGTCTGTCAAAAAATGTTGCCACTGGCAACGATTTTTGAACTTAGTTTAGTCAGGCATCAATATATTCCTTTTGCATGCACTACAGGGCACATTTATGATAAGATCGGTTTGAAACTTTGTATTCTTGTTTGGGGTTACCTGTAGATGGGAGCTATCGATTTTCTTCGATTTCTGTCAAAAAATGTTGCCACTGGCAATAACCTTCGATGAACTTAGTAAAAACTTAGTGCAGTTAAGCATCAATATTTCCCTTTGACACACCCTGCAGGGCACATTTATGATTGGATCGCTTGCAAACTTGGTGTGCTTGTGTGGGGTGACATCTATATGGGAGCTGTCGATTTTCTTCCATTTCTGTATAAAAATGTTGCCTCTGACCTTTGAACTTAGTTTAGTCAGACCTCAATATTTCCCTTTAACACACCCTTCAGGGCACATTTATGATCGGATCACTTTGAAACTTGGTATGTGTGTTCGGGGTGACCTCTAGATGTGAGCTATTGCTTTTTTTCATTTCCATAAAAAATTATTGTCGTTATCACCAGCCTTTGAACTTACTGCATTTGTGCATCAACTTATCCCTTTTGCACTCTCTGCAGGGTATATTTTTGAATTTCTATAAAAAAAACCCCAAAAAACATTGCCACAAGCAATGACCTTCTACTTAGTGCATTTGTGCATTAACATCTTCCTTTGGCATGCCTCAGAGGGCACATTCATTATCAGGTTGTTTTGAAACTTTGTATGCTTTTGCAGGGTGACAAAGATAGGAGCTATTGATTTTCTTTTCATTTCCATCAAAAACTGTTGCTGTTAGCAACAATCTTTGAATTTATTGCATTTGTGCATCAACATTCTTCTTTGACATGGCCTACAGGCCACATTTATCATAAGATTGTTTTTGAACTTGGTGTGTTCATTAGGCAAGATCTTTAGATAAGAGCTATTGATTAGCATTCATTTCTGTGAAAAAAGTTGCCGTTTACAATAACCTCTGAACATACTTCATTTGTGTATCAACATTCTTCCTTTAGCCAGTCTTACAGTTTACATTTAAAAATGCATGGATTACTCTGACGTTTTGCAAACACAACGCTGTTATGTTGAAATTTCATCAAATAACATTGGTACCAATGATCTTCAATTTTGCCATTTCATTTATAACTTAACCAAGTTCAAGTTTTTCACGTGGAGCTACAGTGTCATTGACACTTTCATTTATTTTTTTCAAATGCTTCAAAACATTTCAACAAAACCATATCATGTGAGAGGGCCACATGGTATTGTTTTGTTGAAATTGTTTTGATTTTTTTGTTCAACTGTTCAATTTGTAAATTACATGTGCTCATGTACCCATCTCATTAGGTAAAAGGTTAATGGATCTTTGTTATGACCAATTATGACCAAGTCATCTAACTTTGTGCCAAGTTTGCATCCAAATTCTCCTACAGACTTGACCTCTCGAAAATAAGCCGAAAGAAATACTTTTGCATTCCTTTACTTCAAGCACCCCTGGGCTTATTCATGGATCAGGATGGTGTGTCCAAGAGTGGCTCTGCTGTGAGTGGAAATACAGTGGAACCCTGTTAATTGAATAGCAACTTGGCCAATGAAAATTATTCAATTAACAGGAGTATTCAATTAACAGGGATTGTGTCACTTTCCTGTATTCTATTGATAAACTTGGCATTCATTCTATTATATCTTGTTTGACAGAGGTCCATGGGCTCTGTCAAACAAGATATAATAGATTAAATGCCAGCATTGGATGTACTGAGGCCAAATAGGTCTATAAACAAAGGAAAACTGGGGAGAGTCAGGGTAATTTCTCGACAGGTTGCAAGATTTTTTTTATTCAGTTAACAGGAGTTTACTCTATAACCTATATTCAATTAACAGGTCAAATATGTACTGGAGGTATGATAAATGGTTTTGTGCTGGGAAATTGTATTCAATTAACAGGGTTAGTCAGTTAAGAGATATCCAATTAAGTGTGTCCACTGTAGCTCATTATACAGAATATTGTTCACAATATGTTTAATGCAGGAATAACACTAGAAGTCAACGTTGAGATGGTAACACTGGGAATGAGTTTGGAAGTTGAATTTATCTTCTGTTATTTTTCATTAGCTGTCTACCTTAAACAAATAGCAGACAACATTTGCCGAAAACATTTCCTGTATTAACTAAATGCTCATGGAGCTCTGTCAAACAAGATATAACAGAATAAATGCCAAGTTTATCTCTAGAATACAGGAAAGTGACACAATCCCTGTTAATTGAATACTCCTGTTAATTGAATACTTTTCATTGGCAAAACGGTCATTCAATTAACAGGGCTCCACTGTTAGGGCTGCACGATATTCAAAACTGAATACCGGTATCGGTATTCAAAAAAATACCACGGTATACCAGTATATTGAAAACTGTTCGGATATCTGAACACAAGTACCACAATCGAGACTTGAGGCATCACAGTCAGAACGAATCAGCATGCCTTGATGATGCGGATCGAAACAACTTCACCGAATGCAGACGACATATCAAAATTTATTATTTTAAATAAGAGTTTCTCAGATTTTTCCACAAACTTCTACTAAATAATATCATGTTACTCCTCACTGGAACGAGCTCAGCGAGCTCGTTCCAATGAGGGGTCACATGATCTAGTTTTGTTGAAATTTTTAAAAATTATTTTTTCAACTGCAGAATTTGTATTTTATGTGGGCACATGCAGACGATTCCCTGGGTAAAGGGATAATATTATTCATTCGGGGCTACAGTTAAAACTCAAGACATCTTGAAAATTAAATTGTGGGTAAACAAATAATGATGATAAAACGATATTTTGTAATTACACCAGTATTCAATCGATATTGGTTTGAATGCCTGTATATATCGGTTCATCGATATACTGTGCAGCCCTATCCACTGTATTTGTTTGGTGATTCCATGATAAATACATTTGATGGATCTACATACTGAATAGGCTGAATATCAATATATTTGAAGTATATATATTTGATGGGTCTTCTCCAAGCATAAGAATTGTGATTAAATTACATGCATTCCCCAGATCACTGACTTGTAATTTGTTATTACTGTTCAATATTTGATTTTAACTGTTTTCAGGACAAACATTGGTTAATTAATCATGCAGTTACACCAATGGTTAATGATACAATACAGTTCATAGACAACATATTTCGGAACAGGTTTGTAGTGATCAATTTTGCCATATACAATGATAATACAATGTTAGCCTGTTAACCCTTTACCTAAAAAATCGGCTGCATCTGCTCACATAAAGAAAATTTTCAAAAAAATGTCAACAAAGCCCCCTCATGTGCCCCCTCATTGAAACATGCTTGTCAAGCTCGATCCATTGAGGGGTCACATGATATGGTTTTGTTGAAATTTTTTGAAAATTTGAAAAAAAAAATGTATTTAAAATAATAAATTTTGATATCCTGTGCATTGGGCCAATGGAAAATATTGAGTTAATAGGAGTATTAAATTAACAGGAATTTGGTCAGGTGACTTAACTTGCTCCTGTATTGTAGTGATAAACTGAGCATGTATTCTATTATACTTTAATTGACAAAGCTCATTTGTTTTTTTTTTGGGGGGGGAGAGAGAGGAGGGAGTGTTAATAACACTTTCAACAGCCAGGATTCACTCGCATCGGAGACAGAGGTCATTGAGCTCTGCCAAATAGGATTTATTTATTTATTTATTTATTTATTTATTTATTTTATTTTTTTTTTTATTTATTTATTTATTTATGACAGCCAGGGTCACCTTGTGTCAGACAGTTTTAAGGGTGGAGGAAGCCAGAATAACCAGAGAGAACAGAGCATGGCAAGCAACTGCCAGACTCCCCAAACGTACTCACTCCACACAAGCAGGGTTAGCATTGGTTGATTGGTTGAAGACAAGTACCCCATCAACGTGCAGTATGCCTTACTACACAGTACCACCATGCCCCCATGTGGGCCATCAGGTTGTGGTGCCTTGCTCAAGGACACAACACAGTTTCCTCTGGCAGGGATCAAATCATGGACCTTTTGGTTTGAAGTCCACTTTCGTAACCACTGAGCCACCATGCTTCCTGCCAAATAAGATATAGTATATTAACCCTTTGAGACTTTAATTATCCTGACGTTCAAACGTCACTGGGAATTCAGTTTCTTCAACGTTTTTCATACTGCGATGTCAAATATCGGAAAGTACAAATAACAAGATATTTTTCACATTAGTGATTATCTGCTTGAGGGCTAAATTATTTTTGGTGGTCTGAATTTGTTATTCAAAACTTGTTTTGTTACAAATTATTGGAGAGTGCCCATAGGCACTCTCCAATAATTTGTAATAAAACCAATTTATATAAACAAAATATTATTTGTGTTTGACTGAGTATGAAATACAAGAGAGGAAAGTGTTGGCTTTTGCTCTGGTATCCTCATTTTTTTAAAGCACTGATAGTGGCTTCTGGCCCTCAACCAGTTAAGAAGTGTTGACAGCAGGCTCATATTAGCATTTTAAGCTGCGATAGCATTTGGCTCAACGGTTATCACTGAGCGCTATCGGGAGAAAATAGGTATTTGAGGTTAAAATTTTTAAAAATCAAAAAATAACATAACAAATGACCACAAAGTAACAACGTGCTGTTTGATTTCGTACGTAATAACACATACAAAAGTATCAAAGGGTTAAATGCTTATATTGAATGTACTTCGACTGATTACATCTTTTTGCATAGGGAATTTTGCTATTGTCAGAGTAATTATATGATAGTTATTTAATTCTAGTAACAGGAATTTATGCTATATCTTTTTGCAATTAACAGATCAAATTTGTACTGAAGGTTTAGTAAATGGTTTAGTGTTCAGAAGTTAGTTGTGATTAACAGGATTATTCAAGAAACAAGTGTCTACTTAAATAGGCTCTTCTGTAACTCACTTTAGTCTTCCAGTATTGTGTAAATGGCAAAATTTTATTTTTGACAAAGATTACATTTGTTTGAATTTATTTTGTAGATGGCGAACCCTACTGTCAGTAGATGATATGGTTGAGAATATCATTAATATACTGGAGAAGAAAAATCTGTTGAATAACACCTATGTATTTTTGTCAAGTGACAATGGGTATCATTTAGGTAGAGTATTTTGTTCTAGTCGTAAGGGATTGCATTATCATTCCACACCTTCCATTTTTGCAGGGATGGGGAACAAGGATGGGGTGTTTGCATTATTTTCAGCTTGCCCATCCATCTACATGTGATGCATCTGGATTTATTTTCTGTCTTTTGGCATTTCACTTTACAAATCAACAGAATCCACCAATACACTAAACAAAAATTACTATTTCAATTTGTTATTGTTATTTTCCTTATTTTAGTTTCAAAAATTTTGAAAAGCACCAAAAGGAAGAACTTTAATAATTTGGAGAAATATCTTGCAAATGTCTTGTTCTTGTTATGTTTCAAAAGAGTTAATCTTTGTTAATATGGTCTCATGTTAGCCTCCATTAATATGGTCTCACCAAGCTCTTTTCATTATTTTTGGTGGCTTGTGCCTTTAAGATCTTTTAGTTTTCACCTATTAACTGATTATTAAATACTGCTATTATGTGGAATTAAAATTTGAATTTTTTTAGGGGGCTTGGGGTAGATAAAAAAGTAATTTTGATTTTCCATTCACAACTTGACTCCATATTATTTAATCGGTAGAGTGCTAAGTTATTTATGGTCATTAAAATTTGTTCATGTGTCTTTACCTTGTTACAATTTATGGGAGAGTGCCAAGAGGCACTCTCCCATAAATTGTAACAAGGCAAACCCATATAGACTAAGTCATTTCACTTTTAAGATAATAGGAAGCACATCCACAGAATATGAGACCCTAAGGCAGAGGTATCTGCTCTTATGGGCTTTCAGCACTGTACCAGTTAAGTCCAGTATCTTAATTTAACCAATCAAATCTTGTTGACAGAGCTCATTTGCAGAGGAATTTGTGTACTAAGGCGTACGACACATCGATTGTGTACTTGTCTTCAAACAATGCTAACCCTGCGTATGCAGAGTTAGTACGTTGGGGAGCCTGACAGTTTTTTGCTGCTGCTCTGTGATTATTTCTGGGTACTCTGTCTTCCTCCACCCATGAAACTGTGAGACACGTGGTGACCCTGGCTGAGAATAATACCAATTACCGATGTTTATGCATACCAACAGTGGCTGATTTTTACATATTTTTATACTGTACCAATGACCCAGACATAGCTGGTGCTAACTCTTAAAATATAGGGCCAAACACAAATTTTGCCCCCCAATCCCCAAAATTTGCATCTAAAACCAAAGAAAACATGTCCTGAAAGGCCCTCCACACTTCACCTCTACTGCGCATGCGCAGTGTCAAGGACGTTCCGAAATTGGCGCCATTAATCATTCTAAGTTTGGCCCTTCATCAGTTAACATCTGTCTGATCTTTGTGCTTGTAAATCTCAGTTTAAATGATGCCAGACACATAAATATTAGTGAAATGGTGATTCTAAGGAGGATAGAGAAGGAGGAGAGGAAAAATGTGTGACAGAATATTATCAGGGCTGTAACTTAAAATATTTTTATACTGTACCAATGACCCAGACTTAGCTGGTGCTAACTCTAACAAAACCAGGGCCAAACACAAATTTTGCCCCCCAATCCCCAAAATTTGCATCCAAAACAAAAAGAAATCATGTCCTAAAGGACCTCCATACTACGCCTCTACTGCGCATGCGCAGTGACGCAGTCGTCCCGAAATTGGCGCCAATTATCATTCTCTGTTTGGCCCTTCATCAGTCAACATCTCACTGATCTTTGTGCTTGTAAATCTCAGTTTAAATGATGCCAGACACATAAATATTAGTGAAATGGTGATTCTAAGGAGGATAGAAAAGGAGGAGAGGAAAAGAATGTGTGACAGAATATTATCAGGGCTGTAACTTAAAATTTTCTAATGAAATTATGTTAAGTTACCTATTTTCGAGGCAGCAGCCATTTTGTTGTCATTCTGATTATTTAGTTACACTGTTTTTTCAGTGTTTTCCTCTCTCCCTGTCCTTTAAGTTCCCCCTTGCTATTCTCCCATGCTTTTGGCATAGTTTTTGTAATTATTATTACTAAATTTTCTTGGGAGTTTTAGCTGAATAACAGAATGAATTCTGTTCTTTTCCCCATGTTTATGTCTTCACCTACGGGTGGTTAGGCATTGTGTTCTGCATCTACCATCTGATGTTCTGCAGTTTCTTCCATGGAAGTCTCTGTTTTGCATCAGATAGTGTATTTTTGGTAACTGATTTCGGGCCTGGGTGCCTGGAGTCTTATTTTAGTGTTTTTACACTCATTGTTTACATTTACAACAGCCCTCTGTGTGAGGGGGGGATTTCTGGAAAATAATAGCTTGATGTTATTTTAATCATAACTAGATACATTATTATTGTTCGTAAGTGTTGAATAAATTGTTTAAAATATTTTTAAAATTTTTGTCCACACTTAGGCTTGGGATCCATTGGGGCTCAACGTTACTTTTCAGAAACTTGGGCTGTTCTGAAAAAATATTTTTTAAAAATATTTTGATTTCAGTTATTTTTTCTATATTAATGGATCATATTATTATTATGTATTTTGATTGCCAGGGGTTAGTGCGAGTACCAGGACTTGTTTTCTTTTCACATTGAAAGGATATTGATCAATTGTAATAAGAGAAAGTCTTCCTCTGACTTTTATATTCATTCTATATGTGGTCAGTGTACTCGCATTAACTCCTGTTCTGTATCGTATGATTTCGATGACAATATGGGAAGCGTATGTCACGGTATGTTATTGGGGAATTGGACACTCCGGTCCTTTCCCCGCAGGGTCACTCTACTTTATCAATTTCTATTTCAGACAATCGAAATTAGGGTGATCTATCTGTGATGTCTTCCAACAGTGTGCCTCTGTCGTCACAATTAATGAAGGGCTAGCGGAAAAGTGCTCATGTAAATACGCCAATTGCCTAAGAGGACCCTAGTAGGTTCGACGGCCTTTGACGTCCGCTAGCTCGCCCGGTGTAGCGTCCATTCACCGAATGGTTCGGCAGCCGGGTTCGTCCGTTGCGGTCTAGAAGGAATTTTGGGGTGATGCGAGCACTATAAATCAACCTAATGCACACCCAGTGACGGCGGATCGGAGGGAGAACGGAGGAAGCCTTTTAGTCCAGTTCATAGCTCGTTCTCGTCCTTCCGGACGGCGAGCGAGAGAGGCCCCTCTCTCGTACAACAACATCTGGCCCCAGACATTGTGGTACAAAATGTTTCGCATTCGGAGCATACGTCCGTCGCTCGGGACGCTCCGACATATAGTCAGTCCGGAGTAGACTGTCAATAAGGCTTCCTCATTCTCATGGTAGCGCACACGACCGCTCTTGGCTACGTGACCACGGATATTCAGTCAGCTTCGCCAGTCAGAGATTCATCGGCGACCAGGTCACTCCATCCGGTAGCCAGGGACACGAGACCGATGGACTCCGGACGTTCGCATAGGAAAAGTATGCGGGAGCCATCTGATGCGGAGCTGCCCTCGGCGAAGCAGCGATAGACTGCGCCTCCGCAGGTCTCGACGCCGGACATTCTTGTGCACATAGCACAGCTTATCGCAGCATCCCAGCAGCCGACAGAAACGGTGTCGGATCGAGAATTATCCGACAGCGCTGGGTCGGTAGCCGGGGACTCGAGGCCTGCAGACTCCGGACGTTCGCATAGGAAGTGTGCGGGAGTCAACGTACACGGAGCTTCCGGCGGCAATGCATCGTAAGACCGCTACTGCACAGGCCTCGGGAACGGACGTGCTTTCCGAAATAGCACAGTTTATCGCAGCATCCCAGCATCAGCTGAATCTGTCGCATATTTTTTATCCGACGATGCTGGGTCGGGACGCTCCGCGGAAGCGGGTACGGACGTCCGAAAATTTCATCCGGTCCGACGGGATACCGAAAGGGATTTGGAGGATTTCGAGCTTTCCCTTTCGGAACAACATATGCTGTTGTGTATGTCATCTGACTTGGTCTTCTACAGCTTCTTTCGTCGGACCAGATTGCTGCGATGCCGGATAAGAAACTGATAGCGTCGGTGGACTTAGAAATTTTTGGTTCGGTTCAGGGACATCGTCCCTCAGTTCCGACATAGTCCAATAATGTCACACAAACTTTCGAATTATTGAACGACGCTATATATATTATTATTATATGCTTGCTATAACCAAGCATTTCTGGTTTCTTGTTCGCAAAGTTACGGAGATGTCTTTCAATAGTGTGCCTCTGTCGTCATAGTTAATGAAGAGCTAGCGGCAATAAGTGCTCATGGAATATGTCTATCGCCTACGGAGTGACATTCGCTAGCTCACCCGGTGTAGCGTGTATTCATCGAATGGTTCGGCTGCCGGGTTCGTCCGTTGCGGTCTAGGAAGGAGATTTGGGTGATGCGAGCACTTTAATTACTTTAGTACTCACCCAGTGACGGCAGATTGAGGACAGATCGGAGGAAGCCTGTTAGTCCGGTTCCTGGCTTGTCCAGGTCCGTCCGGGCTGTGAGCGAGAGAGGCCCCTCTCTCGTCCAACAACATAGGGGACCGCATGTTGTGGTTCTGATATTTTACATTCGGAGCATATGTCTGTCGGTCGGGACGCTCCGTTATATTGACAGTCCGAGAGACTGTCCATAATGCTTCCTCATCCTCACAGCAGGGCACACGACCGCACATTGGCTTCGTGACCTCGAGTATCCGATCAGTTTCGTCATTCAGTGATTCCACACGAATAGGTCGCGCCATCCGGTAGCCAAGGGAACGAGGCCTATACACTCTGTTCGCTTGCATATTAGTAGCATACACGGGGTAACGATCACGGAGCTTCCAGCGGCAATGCATTGTAGGACTGCTTCTCCTCAGGCCTCAGTGACGGACGTG
Organism: Pictodentalium vernedei; assembly: GCA_031216915.1. Taxonomy (NCBI): domain Eukaryota; kingdom Metazoa; phylum Mollusca; class Scaphopoda; order Dentaliida; family Dentaliidae; genus Pictodentalium; species Pictodentalium vernedei. The sequence continues at coordinate 392,160,737 of CM062289.1, forward strand.
CTATCCGAGTTAGCACAGTTGTTTCGCAGCATCCCAGCAATTGACTGTTTCTTGGTCGAATCAGGAATTATCCGACGGCGCTGGGTCGGTGCGGTCCGCGGTTGTATCAGGTGCGAACGACCGAACACTTTATAGGGTCCGACAGGATGGCGAAAGGTATTCAAAAGATTTCGAGTTTTCCCTTTTGTAGTATTGGAAGCTGCCATTCATATCTTCTGGCATTATTTTCCAGTGATTGTTATTTCGGACTACATTGCTGCGATGTTGGATAAGAGACTTATAGCGTCATTGGACTCAGAATTTTCGATCAGTTCGGGGACATTGTCCCTGACTTACCAACGCAGTCCAATAATTTCATTACAACATGTGTTTTATTTTTCGACGCTATATATGCATACAAGCCTGCTACCAAGCATGATAGTTTAGTTTCTTGTCCGCGTTGCTCATTTCTGCCGTTTTATCATTTATACGAATAGTTTATTTTGGCAGTGCAGGGCATACCGAGAGTTCATATGCGTCTAGACGGTGTGGTTAAAGACTGGAAATATTCTTTTTCGCCGTCTATGTCTTTTCCAACTTCAATGTTGGAAACGACAATGATGTCTAGTAGACTTAACTTAGACGCTTTATCATACGTGAGGCGTTATCATTACGTCTTCAAGAAAAGATTTACGAGATATTATTCTCAATGTAATTTCTTTTGAGGGCAGTAGTTTGTTCACGTATAACTCCGCCCTTCAGTGGCTGATTGGAGTTGGTTAGACGTGACGCAGCCCTAGCTACATCCACGCGCGTGGATAGTAAGGTTAAGAACTCTCTCAGAGTCACTTCGTTCTCGGAGAAGCTTCTCTTCGACGGCAACTTTTTGGCAATCCATGAATTGCTCGATTTACACGTTCTCTTGTCTATCTAGTGTTACAAGAGATTCAGACTGGGGCAAACATTCGGTGGTTGACTCAGTGAGTGCCACTGCAGTTGCCGGACCCGAGTGTTGCTGTTATGACGGTTGCCAGTCAAACAGATTGGGATATAATACTGATCCCAACGGATTCGAAGTGCCAGGGTCTTTGGGTTCCGCAGTCTCTTAGCAACCAATTATCTTCCGCGGAATAATGTTTTTTAGGCTTGCTTTATGTCATTGCATGAACATTATTCAGAAACGCATGCCCAAATCCTGTCCGTTAATTCGACAGTAGTGGCGTATCTCCGGAACCAGGGAGGCACTCTTTCGTTTCCGTTATTCAATTTAATGGAAAGAATCCGTCTGTTGGTTATAGTACACCAAGTTCTGTTTTGGTCCGTCATATTCTGGGTCGTCTGATTGTTTTACCGGACTCCCGTTCACTTAGGGGTCGCTTGTTGCTGTCAGAATGGACTCTCAACAAACAAGTATTCAATCAGATTTGCTATCTATGGGAGCGCCCAATGATGATTTATTTACGACACAGCTTGCTAATCAATTGCAGACGTATGTGTTGGCTTGTCCGGATCTCTGAGCTAATGTTGTTAACGCTCTATTGATCTATAGGACGGAATGATAGGATACGCGTATCCTCCGGCGCTGTTGTTTCAGCACGTATTGCTAAGATAAACAACCACAATACATTTCTGTTGATAGCATCTCTATCTTCACAGAGACCATGGGTAATTTACTCTGTTGTCTACTGTGGGACTTAACGTGAAATCTTCCTCAATGTGAGGATCTTTTTTCACTGGGTAAATCGTGTCATCTTTATCACAACCCGCAAGGTCGCAACCTTCATGTATTCCGTTGTGTGGTCCGTATTGCATTGTAAGCATTGTACTGGACGAGCTTTGGACGCGATTTCTTACTATAGGAGATCCTCTTCTTCGCTATTCTATGCGGCTAAAGTGGAGGCTCTTCCATCGTTGGTGTAGGGATCATTATGTTCGTATTGTTGATCCCTCCATACTACTCATTGCAATTTTTTGTATACTTGTTTCACAAGATCTACTGCAGCCTGTTATTATTAAGGTTATAGGTTTTTTGTTACCTCATACCTATGCACTCTAGGATAGTTTACAATTGAGTCTTATGTCTCTTTATCTAAGTCAGTTAGTAACTTTTTGATAAATAGACTTAGAATCTTTAGATTAAATTCCTATATGGAATTTAACTTTGGTTCTTATTTAGCTAAGTAATCATTTGAGCCTCTGGAAACAGTAGTTTTCAAATTCTGACCTTTTAGACAGTAATTCTGTTGGTTTCTCTTTTACTGAAGAGTCAGTGAGTTTCATGCACTATCGATGGATGATTTTCACTTTCGTAGTTTCGGAATCACTACTTCCGTTACTATTTAGGTTGGATTTTTGCATAAGAGTTAGGCTCCTAATATCCGGAACCTATTGTTATTAAGGTCCTTCCGTCTTCGTACGGGCATAGGCCTTTACTCGTTCCGGTTAGAGTTTATGTATTTATAAACAGATATCTGTTTATTACTATGGGCGTAAGCTTCTTCTGTCTTTGATGCCTAGTAGAAGGAAGTTACACTCCATTCTATTGTTAATGGATTCTATTAACTATCGGTACTGCTTAAGGTATATCATTGACTCAGCAGTTGTGTTTAAGATTTCGGCTCATGAAGTAAGAGTTCTTCTACATCTTGGGCTTATATTATTAGTGTCGCTATTATAGATTTTTGAAGGCTGCTCATTGCGCTCAGCCATCCACATTCATGAATTTTTATCTCAGAAATATCGAGTCCATTTCTGGAGGCCTCTATTGTTAGGTCTATTATCTACTGCTCAGAATGTTATTCACTTAACAGTTGCTACTATAGCTAGGTAGGCTGTCTGTTTCGGCAGTGTCTCCATTCTGCTGCCCTCTTCGCTCTGACCCAGGGCAAGAAAAAAGGGGGGGGGGGGAGGGTGTTCCCTTGGGTCACCTGTTTTACTATGAAAACAAGGGGATACCTCCTCCTGAGTTAGTTATTCTGAGCTGTTATTGGGATGGTTGTTTAGTGAGAAGTTTATGTTTTAAAAAATTCATTCAAGTCTTAGTTTTTAGCTCAACTTGACAAAGTCAAGCTGAGCTATTGCCATCACTTCTCGTCCGTCGGCATACGTACGTACGTACGTACGTACGTACGTTAGTACGTTAGTATGTTAGTACGTTAGTACGTACGTCCACAATTTCCTTTGGCATACCTCACAGGTCGCATTTATGATCAGATTACTTTGAAACTTCTTATGCTTGTTTGGGGTGACCTCTAGATGGGTGCTATCGATTTTCTTCAATTTCCGTCAAAAAATGTTGCCGCGGCCAACGTTCTTAGAACTTAGTTTAGTCAAACCACAATATTTCCCTTTGGCACACCCTACAGGGCACATTTATGATTTGATTGCTTTGAAACCTGATACGCTTATTTAGGGTGACCTCTAGATGGGAGCTATCGATTTTCTTCAATTTCCGGCAAAAAATGTTACCACGGCCAACGTTCGTAGAACTTAGTTTAGTCAGACCTCAATATTTCCCTTTGGCACACCCTACAGGGTACATTTACGATCAGATTGCTTTGAAAACTGGTATGCTTGTTTGGGGAGACCTCTAGATGGGAGCTATCGATTTTCTTCAATTTCTGTCAAAAAATGTTGCCGCGGCCAACGTTCTTGGAACTTAGTTTAGTCAGAAGACTCAATATTTCCCTTTGGCACACCCTACAGGGTACATTTATGATCGGATTGCTTTGAAACCTGGCATGCTTGTTTGGGGTGACCTCTAGATGGGAGCTATCGATATTTTTATACTGTACCAATGACCCAGACATAGCTGGTGCTAACTCTTAAAATATAGGGCCAAACACAAATTTTGCCCCCCAATCCCCAAAATTTGCATCTAAAACTAAAGAAAACATGTCCTGAAAGGCCCTCCACACTTCGCCCCTACTGCGCATGCGCAGTGTCAAGGACGTTACGAAATTGGCGCCATTTATCATTCTAAGTTTGGCCCTTCATCAGTTAACATCTGCCTGATCTTTGTGCTTTTAAATCTCAGTTTAAATGATGCCAGACACATAAATATTAGTGAAATGGTGATTCTAAGGAGGATAGAAAAGGAGGAGAGGAAAAGAATGTGTGACAGAATATTATCAGGGCTGTAACTTAAAATTTTTTAATGAAATTATGTTAAGTTACCTATTTTCAAGGCAGCAGCCATTTTGTTGTCATTCTGATTATTTAGTTACACTGTTTTTTCAAGTGTTTTTCCTCTCTCCCTGTCCTTTAAGTTCCCCCTTGCTATTCTCCCATGCTTTTGGCATAGTTTCTGTAATTATTATTACTAAAATTTCTTGGGAGTTTTAGCTGTATAACAGAATGAATTCTGTTCTTTCCCCATGTTTACGTCTTCACCTACGGGTGGTTAGGCGTTGTGTTCTGCATCTACCATCTGATGTTCTGCAGTTTCTTCCCTGGAAGTCTCTGTTTTGCATCAGATGGTGTATTTTTGGTAACTGATTTCGGGCCTGGGTGCCTGGAGTCTTATTTTAGTGTTTTTACACTCATTGTTTACATTTACAACAGCCCTCTGTGTGAGGGGGGGATTTCTAATAATAATATCTTTATGTTATTTTGACCATAACTAGATACATTATTATTGTTCGTAAGTGTTGAATAAATTGTTTAAAATATTTTTAAAATTTTTGTCCACACTTAGGCTTGGGATCCATTGGGGCTCAACGTTACTTTTCAGAAACTTGGGCTGTTCTGAAAAAATATTTTTTCAAAATATTTTGATTTCAATTATTTTTTCTATATTAATGGATCATATTATTATTATGTATTTTGATTGCCAGGGGTTAGTGCGAGTACCAGGACTTGTTTTCTTTTCACATTGAAAGGATATTGATCAATTGTTTTAAGAGGAAGTCTTCCTCTGACCTTATTATCATTCTATATGTGGTCAGTGTACTCGCATTAACTCCTGTTCTGTATCGTATGATTTCGATGACAATATGGGAAGCGTATGTCACGGTAGGTTGTTGGGGATTTGGACACTCCGGTCCTTTCCCCGCAGGGTCACTCTACTTTATCAATTTCTATTTCAGACGATCAAGATTAGGGTGATGTATCTGTGATGTCTTCCAACAGTGTGCCTCCGTCGTCACAATTAATGAAGGGCTAGCGGAAAAGTGCTCATGTAATACGCCAATTGCCTAAGAGGACCCTAGTAGGTTCGACGGCCTTTGACGTCCGCTAGCTCGCCCGGTGTAGCGTCCATTCACCGAATGGTTCGGCAGCCGGGTTCGTCCGTTGCGGTCTAGAAGGAATTTTGGGGTGATGCGAGCACTATAAAATTAACTTAATGCACACCCAGTGACGGCGGATCGGAGGGAGAACGGAGGAAGCCTTTTAGTCCGGTTCATAGCTCGTTCCGGTCCATCCGGACGGCAAGCGAGAGAGGCCCCTCTCTCGTTCAACAACATCTGGCCCCAGATGTTGTGGTACAAATGTGTCGTTAGCGGAGCATACGTCCGTCGCTCGGGACGCTCCGTTGTATAGGCAGTCCGCTGAGACTGCTAAGGCTTCCTCTTCTCGTCAGCGCACACGACCGCACCTTGGCTGCGTGACCGCCGATATATTACCAGCTTCGCCGATCAAGGATTCTTCGGCGACCAGGTCACACCATCCGGCAGCCAGGGATTCGAGACCGATGGACTCCGGACGTTCGCATAGGAAAAGTATGCGGGAGCCATCTGATGCGGAGCTGCCCTCGGCGAAGCAGCGATAGACTGCGCCTCCGCAGGTCTCGACGCCGGACATTCTTGTGCACATAGCACAGCTTATCGCAGCATACCAGCAGCCGACAGAAACGGTGTCGGATCGAGAATTATCCGACAGCGCTGGGTCGGTAGCCGGGGACTCGAGGCCTGCAGACTCCGGACGTTCGCATAGGAAGTGTGCGGGAGTCAACGTACACGGAGCTTCCAGCGGCAATGCATCGTAAGTCCGCTACTGCACAGGCCTCGGGAATGGACGTGCTTTCCTTAATAGCACAGTTTATCGCAGCATCCCAGCATCAACTGAATCTGTCGCATATATTTTATCCGACGATGCTGGGTCGGGACGCTCCGCGGAAGCGGGTACGGACGTCCGAAAGTTTCATCCGGTCCGACGGGATACCGAAAGGGATTCGGTGGATTTCAAGCTTTCCCTTTCGGAACAACATATGCTGCGATGCCGGATAAGAAACTGATAGCGTCGGTGGACTTAGAAATTTTTGGTTCGGTTCAGGGACATCGTCCCTCAGTTCCGACATAGTCCAATAATGTCACACAAACTTTCGAATTATTGAACGACGCTATATATATTATTATTTTATGCTTGCTATCCAAGCATTTCTGGTTTCTTGTTCGAAGAGTTATGGAGATGTCTTTCAAAAGTGTGCCTCTGTCGTCATAGTTAATGAAGAGTTAGCGGCAATAAGTGCTCATGGAATATGTCTATCGCTTACGGTTTGACATTCGCTAGCTCACCCGGTGTAGCGTACATTCATCGAATGGTTCGGCTGCCGGGTTCGCCCGTTGCGGTCTAGGAAGGAGATTTGGGTGATGCGAGCACTTTAATTACTTTAGTACTCACCCAGTGACGGCAGATTGAGGACAGATCGGAGGAAGCCAACAACATAGGGGACCGCATGTTGTGGTTCAGATAGTTTACATTCGGAGCATATGTCCGTTGCTCGGGACGCTCCGTTATATTGACAGTCCGAGAGACTGTCTTTAATGCTTCCTCATCCTCACAGCAGGGCACACGACCGCACATTGGCTACGTGACCTCGAGTATCCGATCAGTTTCGGCATTCAGTGATTCTACAGCGAATAGGTCGCGCCATCCGGTAGCCAAGGGACACGAGGCCTATACACTCCGTTCGCTCGCATATTGGAAGTATGCACGGGGTAACGATCTCGGAGCTTCCTGCGGCAATGCATCGTAAGACCGCTGCTCCTCAGGCCTCAGTGACGGACGTGCTATCCGAGTTAGCACAGTTGTTTCGCAGCATCCCAGCAATTGACGGTTTCTCGGTCGAATCAGGAATTATCCGACGGCGCTGGGTCGGTGCGGTCCGCGGTTGCATCAAGCTACGGACGACCGAACGCTTTATAGGGTCCGACAGGATGGCGAAAGGGATTCGAAAGATTTCGAGTTTTCCCTTAAGTAGTATCGGAAGATGCCTTTCATATCTTCTGGCATTTCTTCCAGTGATTATTTTTCGGACTTCATTGCTGCGATCTTGGATAAGAGACTTATAGCGTCATTGGACTCGGATTTTTCGATCGGTACAGGGACTTTGTCCCTGACTTACCGACGCAGTCCAATATTGTCATTACAACATGTGTTTTATTTTTCGACGCTATATATTTATATATATACAAGCCTGCTACTAAGCATGATAGTTTAGTTTCTTGTCCGCGTGGCTCATTTCTGCCATTTTATCTTTTTTACATATAGTTTATTTTGGCAGAGCAGGGCATACCGAGAGTTCATATGCGTCTAGACGGTGTGATTAAAGACTGCATATATTCTTTTTCGCCGTTTTTGTCTTTTCCAATTTCAATGTTGGGAACGACATTATGTATAGTAGACTTAACTTAGACGCTTTATTATACGTATTCCGCCTTACTGAGGCGTTATCATTACGTCTTCAAGAAAAGATTTACGGGATATTATTCTCAATGTAATTTCTTTTGAGGGCAGTAGTTTGTTCACGTATAACTCCGCCCTTCAGTGGCTGATTGGAGTTAGTTAGACGTGATGCAGCCCTAGCTACATCCACGCGTGGATAGTAGGTTAAGAACTCTCTCAGAGTCGCTTCGTTCTCGGAGGAGCTTCTCTTCGACGGCAACTTTCCGGCAATCCATGAATTGCTTGATTTATACATTCTCTTGTCTATCTAGTGTTACAAGAGATTCAGACTGGGGCAAACATTCGGTGGTTGACTCAGAGAGTGCCGCCGCAGTTGCCGGACCCGAGTGTGGCTGTTATGACGGTTGCCAGTCAAACAGATTGGGATATATACTGATCCCTACGGATTCGAAGTGCCAGGGTCTTTGGGTTCCGCAGTCTTTTAGCTATCAGTTTAACTTCCGCGGAATAATGTTTTTTAGGCTTGCTTTATGTCATTGCATGAACATTATTCAGAAACGCATGCCCAAATTCCTGTCCTTTAATTCGACAGTAGTGGCGTATCTCCGGAACCAGGGAGGCACTCTTTCGTTTCCGTTATTCAATTTAATGGAAAGAATCCGTCTGTTGGTTATAGTACACCAAGTTCAGTTTTGGTCCATCATATTCTGGGTCGTCTGATTGTTTTATCGCACTCCCGTTCTCTTACGGGTCGCTTGTTGCTGTCAGAATGGACTCTCAACAAACAAGTATTTAATCAGATTTGCTATCTATGGGAGCGCCCAATGATGTTTTATTTATGACACAGCTTGCTAATCAATTGCAGACGTATGTGTTGGCTTGTCCAGATCTCTGAGCTAATACTGTTAACGCTCTATTGATCTATAGGACGGAATGATAGGATACGCGTATCCTCCGGCGCTGTTGTTTTAGCAGGTATTGCTAAGATAAACAACCACAATACATTTCTGTTGATAGCATCTCTATCTTCACAGAGATCATGAGTAATTTACTCTCTTGTCTACTGTGGATCTTAACGTGAAATCTTCCTCTATGTGAGGATCTTTTTTCACTGGGTAAATCGTGTCATCTTTATCACAACCAGCAAGGTCGCAACCTTCATGTATTCCGTTGTGTGGTCCGTATTGCATTGTAAGCACTGTACTGGACGAGCTTTGGACGCGATTTCTTACTATAGGAGATCCTCTTCTTCGCTATTCTATGCGACTAAAGTGGAGGCTCTTCCGTCGTGGTGTAGGGATCATTATGTTCATATGGTTGATCCCTCCATACTACTCATTGCTATTTCTTAGTATACTTGTTTCACAAGATCTACTGCAGCCTGTTGTTATTTAGGTTATAGGTTTATGTTACCTCATACCTATGCACTCTACGATAGTTTACAATTGAGTCTTTTGTCTCTTTATCTAAGTCAGTTAGTAACTTTTTGATAAATAGACTTAGAATCTTTAGATTAAATTCCTATACGGATTTTAACTTCGGTTCTTATTTAGCTAAGTAATCATTTGAGCCTCTGGAAACAGTAGTTTTCAAATTCTGACCTTTTAGACAGTAATTCTGTTGGTTTCTCTTTTACTGTAGAGTCAGTGAGTTTCATGCACCATCGATGGATGATTTTCACTTTCATAGTTTCGGAATCAATACTTCCGTTACTATTTAGGTTGGATTGTTGCATAAGAGTTAGGCTCCTATTATCCGGAACCTATTATTTTAAGGTCCTTCCCTCTTCGTATGGGCATAGGCCTTTACTCTTTCCGGGTACAGTTTATGTATTTATAAACAGATATCTGTTTATTACAAGGGCGTAAGCTTCTTCTGTCTTTGATGTCTAGTAGAAGGACGTTACGCTCCATTTTATTGTTAATGGATTCTATTAACTAGCGTACTGCTTATGGTATATCATTGGCTTAGCAGTTGTGCTTAAGATTTCGGCTCATGAAGTAAGAGTTCTTCTACTTCTTGGGCTTACATTAATAGTGTTGCTATTATAGATTTTTGAAGGCTGCTCATTGCGCTCAGCCATCCATTCATGAATTTTATCTCAGAAATATCGAGTCCATTTCTGGAGGCCTCTATTGTTAGGTCTATTATCTACTGCTCAGAATGTCATTCACTTAACAGTTGCTACTATAGCTAGGTAGGCTGTCTGTTTCGGCAGTGTCTCCGTTCGGCTGCCCTCTTCGCTCTGGGCTATTTGACCCAGGGCAAGAAAAAGGGGGGGGGGGGGGGGAGGGTGTTCCCTTGGGTCACCTGTTTTTACTATGAAAACAAGGGGATACCTCCTCCGGAGTTAGTAATTCTGAGCTGTTATTGGGATGGTTGTTTAGTGAGAAGTTTAAGTTTATAAAATTCATTCAAGTCTTAGTTTTTAAAGTATAGCTTTTGAATATTGCATATGTCAACGGACATGATTATGCAATTCTCACACACCTTTAGGAGTATAAGAGTCTCTATTCTCTAGACTTACTTCATTATTGGCTTACTTTAAAAATTATTAGTATAAGGATTATTGGATATTAATAGAGTACATGGATGTATGAAGCTCAATTTTTGGAAGGTGTTGTATCTTTCTAATTTATCATAAATAAGAAAGATACATGTAAGGCCTATTACTTCTTTTCCCTACAGGGGATGACTCTATTTTATTTTATTGAGCGTATTCCATTTTGCTCCGTGTCCTTGGCCCTCCAGCCTTTTTACTATTCAGCTATGTCTGGGTCATTGGTACAGTATAAAAATGTTAAAAAATTTATAGTAATTTATATATTTTTTATACTTACCAATGACCCAGACGGGGATGGCCCTCCCAGGAGTTGGGAACTCTTGCCTCCCCGCTGAGTACATAGCGCTTACCAGGCACTGGTTATTAGCTCACCTGACTGAAAGTCAGGGTGAGCTTTTCTGATCACTTTTCGTCCGTCGTCCGTCGTCCGGCGTGAAGGTGGTGTTTGGGTCTTTTTCTTCCAAACCACTGGTCGCATGTTAATGAAATTTCTTGTGAGTAGGGGTTATATAGCGGCATTTTGATTTTTGGGCAAATTAGGTTTCGGCTCATATTGAGCAGAGGGGTGGGGCAAAAATGCTCCAATTCTTAAAAAATCTTCTTCTCAAGAACCAGCAATAGCAGAGACTTGATATTTGGTATGCAGCTTCCTTTTGAGGTGTAGACTCAAGTTTGTTCAAGAGAAGTTTGTAGGTCTATACTTGGCGATGTTATGGGAGGAGCAAAAATTTTGGCCCCACCCCAAATTTCTATTTTTTAAACCGAGAGGCCAATTTGAACCAAATTTTATGTGAGGGCTTATTGGGTCATAAGTACCTAATTTATGCAGAAATTTTTTTTCCTGTAGCCCCGTGGGAACCACAGGAGCTAAAAATAGAAAAAAATTAAAACGCCTATATCTCAAAAACTGCACGGCAGTGAGAATTTTTAGTTGGTGTGAAGCTTTCTTGGGACCAACAGAAAGGATTGGTAAAAAAAAATTGCTATCGGTTTTATCATAGGGTACTTTTTCGGGACTCTGAAAAAGTGCTGAGTCAGTATTTTTTAACACAGTAGGCAATGGGAAAAAAATAAAGAATTGTTTTCTTCCAAACCACTGCTCTAAAAGCTTTCATATTTTACATATAACATCTTTGGAACATTGATTCACATATTTGTAGAAATCAAATTCCTCGGTCCATATTTGGGTTCCCTATGGGAACCCAAATGTTCAAATTAGTGCAATATGAGGGATATATTTTAAAAATCTTCTTCTTCGGATCCACAAATCAGAATCTTTTGATATTTGCTATGCATCATCCTTAGGGGGGTGAGATTGATGTTTGTTCAAGCCAAGTCCCTGAGTTCATATTTGGACTCCCTTTGGGAACCCAAATTGTAACTTAGTGCAATATGAGGTATATTCTTTTAAAATCTTCTTCTTCGCATCCACCGGTCAGAATCTTTTGATATTTGGTATGCAACATTGTGGGGTGGATCTGATTCAAGTTTGTTCAAATCGGCTTCCTAGATTCATACTTGGGCTCAGTATAGGAGCCCAAATTTGAACTTAGTGCATTTCAGGCAAATTTCTTTGAAAATCTTCTTCTCAAGATCCAGCTGGCAGAATCTTTTGATATTTGGTATGCAACATTGTAGGGTGGATCTTATTCAAGTTTATTCAAATTGGCCCCTTGGGTTCATATTTGGGCTCAGTATAGGAGCCTGATTTCGAACTTAGTGCATTTCAGGCAAATTTCTTAAAAAATCTTCTCCAGATCCAGTAGGCAGAGTCTTTTGATATTTGGTATGCAACATTGTGGGGTGGATCTGATTCAAGTTTGTTCAAATCGGCTCCCTAGATTCATATTTGGGCTCACTATAGAAGCTCGAATTCGAACTTAGTGCATTTCAGGCAAATTTCTTAAAAAATCTTCTTCTCCAGATCCAGCAGTCAGAATCTTTTAATATTTGGTATGCAACATTGTGGGGTGGATCTGATTCAAGTTTGTTCAAATCGGCCCCCCTGGGTTTATATTTGGGCTCAGTATAGGAGCCCAAATTTGAACTTAGTGCATTTCAGGCAAATTTCTTTGAAAATCTTCTTCTCAAGATCCAGCAGGCAGAATCTTTTGATATTGGGTATGCACCGTGCTTAGTGGGGTGAGATTCAAGTTTGTTCAAGCCAAGTCCCTGGGTTCATATTTGGGCTCACTGTGGTAGCTCGAATGATAACTTAGTTCAAAATGAGGAATATTCTTTAAAAATCTTCTTCAGATCCAGCAGTCGGAATGTTTTGATATTTGGTATGCAGCATCCTTAGGGGGGTGAGATTCAAGTTTGTTCAAGCCATGTCCCTAGGTCCATATTTGGACTCACTGTGGGAGCCCGAATGATAACTTAGTTCAATATGAGGAATATTCTTTAAAAATCTGTTTTTTTTTAGATCCACTGGTCAGAATCTTTGGATATTTGGTATAAGCTTTTCTTAGGAGGGGCAGATGCAACTTGTTGAAATCAATTCTCTGGGTTGATATTTAGGCTACCATGTCAGGTGAGCGCCCTCAGGCCCCTTGGGGCCTCTTGTTAGAATGATAAATGGCGCCAATTTCGGAACGTCCTTGACACTGTGCATGCGCAGTAGGGGCGAAGTGTGGAGGGCCTTTCAGGACATGTTTTCTTTAGTTTTAGATGCAAATTTTGGGGATTGGGGGGCAAAATTTGTGTTTGGCCCTATATTTTAAGAGTTAGCACCAGCTATGTCTGGGTCATTGGTAAGTATAAAAAATATATAAATTACTATAAATTTTTTAACTTTCTTCAATTTCCATCAAAAAATGTTGCCGCAGCCAACATTCTTAGAACTTAGTTTAGTCAGACCACAATATTTCCCTTTGGCTCACCCTACAGGGCTCATTTATGATTTGATTGCTTTGAAACCTGGTATGCTTATTTACGGTGACCTCTAGATGGGAGCTATCGATTTTCTTCCATTTCCGTCAAAAAATGTTGCCACGGCCAACGTTCTTGGAATTTAGTCTAGTCAGTCCACAATATTTCCCTTTTGTACACCCTACAGGGCACATTTATGATCGGATTGCTTTGAAACCTGGCATGCTTGTTTGGGGAGGCCTCTAGATGGGAGCTATCGATTTTCTTCAGTTTCTGTCAAAAAATGTTGCCACTGGCAAAAAAACTGACATTTGTCCCAATGATCTTCAATTTTGCCATTTCATGTATAACTTACCAAATTCAAGTTTGTCAAGTTGAGCTACAGTGTCATTGACACTTTCATTAAAGTATAGCTTTTGAATATTGCATATGTCAACGGACATGATTATGCAATCCTCAGACACTTTTAAGGAGTATAAGAGTCTCTATTCTCTAGACTTACTTTATTTATTGGCTTACTTTAAAAATTATTAGTATAAGGATTATATTGGATATTAATAGAGTACATGGATGTATGAAGCTCAATTTTGGAAGGTGTTGTATCTTTCTAATTTATCATAAATAAGAAAGATACATGTAAGGCCTATTACTTCTTTTTCCCTACTGGGGATGACTCTATTTTATTTTATTGAGCGTATTCCATTTTGCTCTATGTCCTTGGCCCTCCAGCCTTTTTACTATTCAGCTATGTCTGGGTCATTGGTACAGTATAAAAATGTTAAAAAATTTATAGTAATTTCTATATTTTTTATACTTACCAATGACCCAGACGGGGATGGCCCTCCCAGGATTTGGGAACTCTTGCCTCCCCGCTGAGTACATAGCGCTTATCAGGCACTGGTTATTAGAATGATTAATGGCGCCAATTTCGGAACGTCCTTGACACTGCGCATGTGCAGTAGAGGTGAAGTGTGGAGGGCCTTTCAGGACATGTTTTCTTTGGTTTTAGATGCAAATTTTGGGGATTGGGGGGCAAAATTTGTGTTTGGCCCTATATTTTAAGAGTTAGCACCAGCTATGTCTGGGTCATTGGTAAGTATAAAAAATATAGAAATTACTATAAATTTTTTAACTTTCCATAAAAAAACAATGTAATGGCTGGTGCCCTTCACTTTGAGAAACCTTCAGAATTTCTTCTTTTTATCCATGTTGGTGCCTACAGACATGTGGAAGTTATCCACAATTTTTCTGGTTCTTTAGAACACTGGTCTTCAGACCAGAAGGTTGTAGGTTTAGTACTGACCCACATTATCTGCGATGTGTCCTTGGGCATGACACTGTATCCCAATTGGTAGTCAATTGTGACTGGTAGCACAAGACCTAAAAGGTTAAAAATCTGTTTCTCGGGCCCTCCTGCATGGAATTTTGGCTGCCACATGCTCTCTTTTTATAACTAATGCAAACTTAAAAAAATAATAATTAAATGGTTAATGTCTGATATTTTACACAAGTTAATAAAATTGATAAATTTGTCCCTTGAGTGCAACAAGGCTTTGCAGTGCATTAGCATTGCAAAGCCTTCTTGCACTCAAGGGACGAAATATACCACCACCCATGTTATTCTGTAGATTATGAGGCCTAAAACATAAAACAATCCAGGAACATGAACTTTTGATGGCAAAAAAATAATTACAAAAATAAAAAATAAAATAAAATAACGAATGCCCACATGCAGTTTTACAAAAAATGGCCAGAGAAACAGAAGATCTACTTTGTGGGGCCTAATGGAACAGTGTGCTAAGGCATACTGCACATCCTCGGTACACATGCTTTCAACCGATCCTAATCCTACTTGTGCAGGGTTTGTTAGTTGGAGAGTTTTACAGTTACTTACCACTCCTTAGTGGTTCTATCTGGGTACTCCGGCTCCCTCCAAAACTGTCTGACATATTATGACCCCGGGTATTGACAGTGTTGTTAAATTCCAGTATATAAATATTCAAGTTCTTGGAGTAAGATATATAATCATTCATGATTTAAAAATTAAAAAAATGCCTGTACACTTTATGACGGTGACTGTGAAGTGAGCTTCTGATGGATTGAATTAACCTGTAATGTTTTAAAATTTTTGTCCACACTTAGGCTTTTTTGAGATCCATTTGGGCTCATTGTTCCCATTGGGAACTTGGGCTCTTCTGAAATTTTTCCGAAATTTTTTTTTTCTTATGAATTATTTTTTCGAAATGTTATAATGGATTATATTATATTATGTATCTTTGTTTTCAAGGGTTAGTGCGAGTACTATGACTGTTTATATTTTTTCATGATGAAAGAATATTGGTCAAATTGTAATGCAAGGAAATCTTCCTCTGATTCTCATGTTCATTGTGTTTCTTGTAGTCTTGTAGTCAATGTACTCGCACTAATTCTTGCTCAGTGTGTGTCAATTGGAATGACAAACATTGGAGACGTGTGTCACGGTATATTGTTAGCGGTGAGGGGTCCATGCCGGTCCTCTCTCCGCAGGGTCACTCTAGTTTTTCAGTCTCTTTTTCAGAGGAACAAGAACAGGGTGATGTTTCCGTGATGTCTTCAAGAAGTGTGCCTCCATCTTTGCAGTCTAACGAAGAGCTAGCGGCTAAAGTGCTCATGGAAATATGACAATTGCCTAAGAGGTCTCAAGTAGGATCGACAGCATTGTTGTCCGCTAGCTCGCCCGGTGTAGCGACCATTCATGGAATGGCTCGGCAGCCGGGTTTGTCCGTTGTGGTCCAGGAAAGGAGTTTGGGTGATGCAAGCACTATAAACATTAAACGTGCACACCCAGCCACGACGGATCCGAGGATAGTATGGAGGAAGCCTGTCAGTCCGGTAGCTACCTCGTCCAGATCTACCTGGACCGCAAGCAAGTGAGGCCCCTCTCTCTTACAGCAATATCTGGGCCCAGATGTTGTTGTACGTAACGTTCGTCAGTTGGAGCATACGTCCACTCCACCTGCTCGGGACGCTCCGTTGCATAGACAGTCCAGAGAGACTAGTCTATCAGCTTCCTCATCCTCATGGCAGCACACATGACCGCACCTTGGCTACATGACCACTGATATCCAGCCAGTCACGTAGCCAAGGTGCGGTCGTGTGTGCATCGACCAGGTCACACCATCCGGTAGCCAGGGATACGGGGCCTTTACAGTCGGGACGTTCGCATAAACGAAATATGCAGGATTCAACATCCCACGAGCTTCCAGCGGCTAAATCACGTAAAACCGCGGCTCCACAGATCTCTGTAACGGACTTGCTATCGCAGATAGCTCATCTCATCGCAGCATCCCAGCAGCCGTCAGAAACTTTTTCGGATCAGGAATTGGCTGAGGAAGCTGGGTCGGTTCGTTCCGCTGCAGAGTCAGGAAGGGACGACCGAGATTATCAAGTGGTCCAGCCGGATGGCGAACGGGATTCAGAGGAGCTGGAATTTTCCGTTTCGGAGCAACAAAAGGTAGCCGTAGATTTCATCCGGCAATACCTTCCTGATGTTGTTCCTCCGGACCAGAATGCTGCGTTGCCGAATAACAAACTGGTAGCGTCACTGGACACAGACTTTTTTGGCTGGAATAGGGACACCGTCCCTGAGTTTCCGACCCAGTCCAGAAATGTCTCACAGACATTTGAACTTTTGAATGACGCTGTATTCAAACTTGCCTCCAAGACGGGCAAGTCTGGTTTCTTAGCGGCCAATGCTCTACAGCTGCCTTTCATCAATTCAAGGAATAAATTTGAAACTGCAGGACAGGGCAATCCGAGAGTCCCTCTGCATCTGGACGACCAGGCTGAAGACCTAGAATTGACTTTGCAGTCGTCTTTGTCTATTCCAGCCACTATGTTGGAAACGACAATCTCGTCTAACAGGATCAGCTTAGATGCATTATCATATGCAGATCACCTTACCAGAGCGTTATCATTACGTCTCAAAGGAAAAGAATTCCAGGATGTACAGACTTCCTTAAGAGTTCTTTCGAGGGCCATAGCATACTCTATGTATAACTCCGCCCTTTCAGTGGAAAAGCTGGAGTTAATTAGACGTGATGCTGCCCTGGCTGCATCCAATCGGGTGGATCGTAAGGTGAAAAACTTTCTTCGAGTCGCTCCGGTCTCCGGAGAGCTTCTCTTCGACGGCAAGCTTTCCTCAATCTATGATCAGATTACTAAGAAAGCTTCAGACTCTCTGCTGTTCAAGTCTGCTTCTAAAAAGTCGGATTCAGCGGAAAAAAGTAAGGCAGGCACTTCTGGGGCGAGTACATTCCTATAGAGGTTCTTATAAGTCCTCTAGGTCTTACTCCAGAGACCGTCAAGGTAGCAACTCAGGGGCTGTAATACTGGCCCAGACAACCGGTCAGATGCCTCTAGGTCGACGGGGCGAGGTGCGGGTCGTGGAGGACGTGGTTTCTCCTCCCGCAAGCCTCGCAGGTCCAGGAAGTGATGGTGCAAACCTCTATCGTGTTCCAGTGGGTGGAAGGCTATCAAGTTTCTTAACCAATTGGTTGTCGATTACGGATGACCCTTGGGTTCGAGGGGTGATTCAGAAGGGCTAAAACTGTCCTTCAAAAGAAAACCTCCGTTAACTCAAAGTCCAAGATGGACTCATCTTCCGTCAAATCCTCAGAAGAGAGGTTCGCTTTTATTAGAAGTCCAATCTCTTCTGGAGAAGAATGCGATAGAGGTCGTAGAAAACCAGGAATCTCCAGGTTTCTACAGCCATCTGTTTCTGGTTCCGAAACCAGACGGCTCGTTTCGTCCAGTCATAGATCTGAGCTGGATAAACAAGCTGATCGTGGCTCCAAAATTTTATATGGAGACCATTCGATCAGTCAGAGTGAGCATTCGAGTGAACAATTATGCTGCGAGCATAGATCTCAAGGATGCGTACTTTCATGTCATGGTACATCCGGCGTTCAGAAAGTATCTTCGCTTTGCTGTCCTAGGAGTCGTTTATCAGTTCTGAGCAATGTGCTTCGGTCTGAATCTAGCACCCTGGGCCTTCACTGGAATAATGAACTCGGTAATGACTCATTTCCGAGCTCATTCGTCTGTGGTAATGTCGGCCTACCTGGACGACATTCTTCAGAGGTATGGCAACGAGTTAACGCTTCAGAACAATGTTCAGAAATCTGCTTCAACTGCTCCGACGTCTCGGTTTTATAGTAAACGAGAAGAAGTCGGATCTGGTGCCGTCCAAGTCATTCACCCACCTGGGAATGAGTTTCGAGACGCACAACAATCTCGTTCGTCTGCCGTTAACCAGAGCGAAATTAATCACTTGTTACGCTTGCTTTTGTCTTCACTCCAACATAGTTACAGCGAGAGAATTCATGCGACTGATAGGTTTGTGCGGAGCCGCCGCGGATCTTATTCCGATGGGGCGGCTACGTACTCAGCCACTCCAAATCTTTCTGACTCAGAACTGGAGTGTGAAGATTCATTCGCTCGATACAAACATCGTCTTGTCCAATCAAGTGAAACAAGAGATTCAGACTTGGGCAGATATTCAGTGGTTAACTCAGGGAGTTCCACTGCAATTGCCGGATCCAAGTTTTACGATTATGACGGATGCCAGTCAAACAGGTTGGGGTGCAACTTTGAGCCCAACAGATTTGAAGTGCCAGGGTCTTTGGGATCTGCAGTTCCTAAACAAGCACATAAACATCAAAGAAATGACGTCAATTTGGCTTGCGCTATGTCATTGGATGAACATTATTCAGAATTCACATGTGCAAATTCTGTCTGACAATTCGACTGTTGTAGCGTATATTCGGAACCAGGGAGGCACTCATTCCATTCTGTTATTCAACTTAACAGAAAGAATCCTTCTGTTTGTCCTAGAGCATCAAGTTCTCCTATCGGTCCGCCATATTCCAGGTCGGCTGAATGTTTTGGCAGACTCCCTTTCTCGGAGGGGTCGCATGTTGCCGTCAGAATGGACTCTCAACAAACGAGTATTCAATCAGATTTGCTACCAATGGGAGAGTCCGATGATAGACTTATTTGCGACGCATCTCAACGATCAGTTGCAGACGTATGTGTCGCCGTGTCCAGATCCTTGAGCGTTTGCAGTAGACGCTCTCTCGATCTCTTGGGACGGAATGATAGGATACGCGTATCCTCCAGCACCATTGATTCAGCAGATATTACTCAAGATAAAGCAATCTCATTGCAAAATTCTGTTGGTAGCATCTCTGTCACCCCAGAGACCATGGATAAATCTACTCAGGTGTCTGTTGTGTGACATGCCGCGGAAGCTTCCTCCACGGAAGGATCTTCTTTCGCAGGGGAAATCGGCACACTGCATCACAACCCGCAAGGTCTCAACCTTCATGTATTTCCGTTGTGCGGACCTTCTTGCATGGCAAGCAATTTACAGGACGAGCAGTGAACGCAATTTCTAACTGTAGGAGGACCTCCTCTTCGCTAAATTATGCTGCTAAGTGGAAGGTTTTTTATCGGTGGTGTAGAGATCATTCTATTGATATTTATGATCTCTCCATTCCAGACATTGCTAATTTTCTAGTCTACCTGTTTGATGAGATCAAACTGCAGCCTGTTACCATTAAGGGTTATAGGTCTATGCTATCTGATACCTTTATCTAAGTTAGTGAAAAACTTTTCGATAAATAGACCTAGAACCCTCAGATTAATTCCTAAGTGGAATTTAGCTTGGGTTCTTCTTAAGCTAAAAGAAGTGCCATTTGAGCCTCGAAAAGCAAGGGGATACCTCCTCCGGAGTCAGTAATTCTGAGTCGGTACCAGGATGGTTTTAAAGTGTAAAGCTAATGTTTAACTCATTCAAGTAATATTTTTAAAGTGTAGCTCGGTGTGAAGCATTTGTATATGTCACGTGTCATACGAGCGTTAATATACAATCCTCGCACACTTTTAATGAGTATAAAGAGTCTCATTCTCTGGACTTCCTTTATTTGTTGGCTTTCCTTTAATAAATTAGTATAATGGGTTATACTGGATGTTAATAGAGATCATTGATGTTATTGTGCTGAATTACGGAATGGTATTGTGTCTTTCTTTTTTGATACAAACAAGAAAGATACATGTAAAACCTGTTCTCCTCTTCTCCTTGAGGGGATAATACTGTTTACATGTAATTGAGCCTATTGGATTTTCCTTTATGTCCTAGGCCCTCCAGCCTTTTTTCTATTCAGCTAAGTCTGGGTCATTGGTACAGTATAAAAATGTTAAAAAATTTATAGTAATTTATATATTTTTTATACTTACCAATGACCCAGATGGGGATGGCCCTCCCATGAGTTGGGAACTCATACCTCCCCGCTGATTACATAACGCTTACCAGGCACTGGTTGTAAGAATGACATTTGGCGCCAATTTTGAGACGTTCTTGACACTGTGCGTACTCAGTGGCTAAAAAGTATGGAGGACCACACAGGACATTGAAATTTTGGGTTTTGATGCAAATTTTGGGGATTTGGGGGCAAAATTTGTGTTTGGCCCTAGAATTTAAGGAGTTAGTACCAGCTAAGTCTGGGTCATTGGTAAGTATAAAAAATATATAAATTACTATAAATTTTTTAACTTTCCACAGTTTTTCAGTAGAGCAAATTTTAACTTCATCACCTGTTGCCTTGTTAATTCCATTGAGTTGGATAAATTCAAATTCACAGTCATAAATATTAGTATATACTTGACAACAATATAAAAGTGCATTTCCAAAACAGTTTGCATAAATCCAATTAAAGTCTCCCCAATTAGCCATGTGCCAGATAAGTGGTTTGAGCACAGCAGAAACTGCCACCTGTTCCCAGTAATGGAATAGCAGAGTGAAGTATTTCAAGCTGATGTAATTGGGGTCGGACTAAAAGACGGCCGTGGACGAGCGTAGACGAGCGTAGAAAAGGTAAGGGGGTTATGGGGAAAGTGAAAGCACAAAAGGGTTGATAGCGATCTTATAAATCTATGTGTAAAATATTATAACGATAGGATATGCTTATTCCATATTATTACGAAAAATGTTAATCCATGAGCAAAAATCTACGGCCGTCTTCTCGTTCAATACTAAAAGACGACCGTAGATCGAGCTGTTAATTAAGTGAGTTAGAGAAGACAACATTAATCTCCTCACATCTTGATTACCATCTGCCGACATCTACGCATAAATTGGAACTTTGAACTTTATTTCAGCTCGTAAAAAAAAATATTACATATTGCCATTTTTATCATTATTTAACGAATTTCATGTTGTCGGGCTCGTAAAATTTATTGACTAATTGTTGAGTACAATTAAATAAATTGGGAATGGTATTAATCTTCCGATTACGCAGCATTTGTATTGTCATAATAAATAAGGATGGTGGTGGTGATCACTGAGATTAAAAGTTACACATGAATGTGGGGGGGGGGGGGGGGGAAGGAGGGACAGGGGGGGGTGCTGCAATGTATTTTTCGCGAATCAAGGGAATTTGTTCAAGTATATCACGAATCAAGATCAATCAACTGATGCATTCTCGAGGCAAGAGAATGAGTAAATGCACCCCTCAGCACTCCCAGCTACGGAGGAGGAAGCACCCCCCCCCCCCTCCACCAATGGCGACCCATCCATTGGGAGGGGTCTGGAGTGGGTACAAGGATTCACAGTGGCAAATTCAGTTCCGTACACAACCACATAAATGTGCCGATGTCAATGCGTTCTTATGTTAATTTACTCTTCGACAAACGCATCTGGAGGAAATAAAGCACTGGACACTAGATTTGCTGCTGCAACCTCAAACATGTGCTCCCAGCATAACTTACAAGCCACGAGGCACGTGCTGCATGAGGTAGGCCTATATGTCAAACTTTTGAATTTGAAGACAGACATGCTAATGCTTGTAACGGTCTCACGAGGGACAGATTCTCAAACAGATCCTGCATAGGCAAGTGATTGGTGATTGTTTGATGTTTCATAAATATTCAAATCTTTAGAATTACAGCGACAAGTTGCCCAGGCCCCAAATGTCAGGTGTGGTGTCAGTGACTGTAACCAAATATCTGCATGCCGGTATTTTCACTCAATCTTCCTTATAAATGACTTACATATCAAATGTGAGAGATTCCTCCATTACTCAATTTATCGTATAGAAACCAAAATCAGTTTGGATGGACGCTAGGACAGGTGAAGAAATGGACAAATTATTTACACACACATGATCGGTTTTCAAAACATGACAACAGCTCATATTGACTTCGGAGTCGTGTCTGTGCCTCATTTCCGAACGAACTATAAAGAATGTTCCACTGAACCTCCCCCCCCCCCCCCCCCCCAGCCCCCCCACTGAATATTTGTCCAAAGATTTAGGTAGTTTGGGAAATGCTTCAGGCAAAAATACCAGTGGTTGGAATTTTGTAGCCTTGTTGTGACAGAGGTTGTTCCCTGAATGTGGTATTACACTTCCGTGGAAATTCCACCCGCCGAGGTTAATTCCACAGCATTGGTCGTGTTAAGTGTTTAGTTCTCTTCTATGTCTAACCTCATTCATATTAAAGTAATGACTCACACTTTGCAAATTTTAACATTTTATAACGAAAAATGTTAATCCATGACCAAAAATCTACGGTCGCCTTCTCATACGATACTAAAAGACGGCCGTAGATCGAATTGTTAATTAAGTGGGACAATCTGCAAGTGTGATAGAATTATCACCTTTACGATTGAAATCCCATTGATAATCATTATTTGACATCCCAGCTGGACCCCCAGGTTAGGTTTGTATTCACATTGCCTGGTTAATAGCCCATACGGTAATATACAATCACCGCTCAAACTTGAAGTTATCTTATTAAACCACCTGGTATACTACAAAGGTTTGAATAAGGACGAAAGGGTTCCTAGATGTTCCTGTCTTGCTCAGAAATATTTTTATTTTCATAATAATCCACGTTGAATGTGCCAGTATGTTCCTGTATTAGGTTGCCCAATTTGTTGAGTCTTATCCATCATCGGAAGCAAACTGCGTCACATTACTAAAATCACTTCGGATTTAAAAAAAAATGTTTCTCCTGTTTCTCGTGGTAAATATGCCAATTTGTTCCTGTCTTAGGTCGCCCAATTTTAGGGGTTTTACCAGCCATCGGAAGCAAATTGTGTCACATTGGTAAAATCACTTTGGATTTTTCATAAACATTTTTCGTTTGTGGTTTCCAATGTAATTTGTTCCAATGTGTCAATCACTTTTTTTTTCATTTATTTTATTTTTCATTTTTTTAAATATTTTTGGGTATTTTTTTTTTATATTCATCAGTTTATTATACGCTGAACGATAGATTAGCGAAAAAATTGCGGAAAGATAGAAATTGTAATCCCCATTGAGAAGATATAGAAATTTTCACTTTCATGGTATCAATCAAAATGGCGGCTTTCAAAGCATCACTTCAACACGTGTTCACCTTAGTTTAGTTTAAACAATATTTATTCATGAATTATAATATTATACATACAGGTAAATGATAATTGCATAATGTTCATGGAGACTTGTAATACAGGTGTATGCATAAAGGCAGTTCAACATAGTTGATATACAAGTTTTATGGGTGGGATTCAGCAGTAAGCTATAAGCTTATGTTAAGCTGTCTCCCAAGAAAATCTGAAAAAAATTGCAGGTAGTTGCTTGCAGTATGTAAAATATTGTTTAAACATGAAATGGAGGTATACAAAAAGAGAGAAGAGAGAGGGGGGGGTGGAGAGAGAGAGAGTGGGGGATAGAGAGTTTCAACCAAACTGAGCTCAACGCACACCGACAAATGTGTGTTATTATACGCAACCTCAGAGAATGTGCTGCTAGCGGTGTCATTAAAGTGGACTCACCTGGGATCCACACCTGAGCGGCCATTAATGCGCATGCATCTAACATTTACAAACTATCAATCAAATTTAATCTATTAAAAGCCACAAAAATCTACATCTTGTTTATCCTAGACTTCCTAGATCAATGCACGCAAGGAAACACAGCCCAAACGCGGAGCCCGAACTGCCCACGACGGCTCTGTCGTAGCCTGGCGTCCTGTGGCACTAACGCTCAGAACGCAAAGTAAGGCTGCATTATTCACACTTCAGATGCATGTAATATCCACAATATGAGAAACGTGCATAGCCGCGCCCACCGTCAGGACCGACAAGCCCCCCCCCCCCCAACAATGGGTGCAGGGGAGAGCAACACCTGCCACATCACAAGTGCCACTCCCCCACACCCACCGCCTGGAAGAGGGCAGCCCACCAGCCCCGACAACGGCCGTGGCCACACCCGACTCCCAAACCATCGACACCAAAGACATATATTCCTTGCTGGAAAGTCATCACATCAGTCTCAAATGTTTGAATAACGAATATGTGAAATGAAGGTGATAAGTCATTCCCCAAAGAACTACAAATGCAAATAACTCACTGGAAGCGCCCACTCAGTGTGATATAGTCCTGTACAATTCCGAACACAAGAGCATTATTAGAGTTGTCCAACCATTCAGACCCAAACAGAAGCATAGAGAGGTCAAATGTGAAAGGCAATGTATTGATAGTTGAGTCGTGTGCAGCGTCATGTATTGGACAATACAGGAGGAAATGTTCAGTTGTCTCTGGGTCACCACACTGGCACAGTGGGGATGATGATAGATGGTTGTCATAGAGGTGGGCATTGATACCGCTACAAGGCAAGCGTAGCCTACAATGATAGATTTGTGCAGCATGGAATTTAGCACCAGTGTAAATTATCAGTGGTCGTTGGTTTGCACTATTTAAGAACCTTCTAAAATTTATGAGGGAGGAATTTTCCTTTACCGAGGTTGGTAATTTGTTCCACTGATTGGTAACATCCGGGCTAAATGAGGATTGGTATAAGTTAGTGTGACAGAAAGGAATACGGTGGTTAATTGCAGATCGGAGATTGTGACTTTGATTGATGGATGAACTGATAGGGGGGGGGGGGGGGGGGAACTTTGATAGAGATATATGGAGGTGTTAGCTCATGATACATCTTGAAGAACTGAGTAAGCTTGTGCTTATGGCGTCTTTCTTGCAGTGTATCCCATTGAACTTCAGTATAGAGGAGGCTTCTACTGGCGCTCACGGTGGCACCAGTAACTATTCTTGCTGCCGCTATCTGTATTTTCTCCAAGTCAGTTGCTTGCATTGCTGAGCATTTGTCCCAGACACAGTCAGCATATTCTAATAGAGGTCTAATGAAAGCAAAATATATTCGTTCGAGGACTTTTCGTTCAAGAGTAAACTTGTGAGCTCTAAGCATATCGATACGTGACCAAGCTTTAGAGCAAACGTGGTCGATATGGTCATTCCACGTACAATTTTTGTTCAATATTACACCTAAGTGCTTATGACTGGTAACCTCAGTAATTCCTGTTCCTCTTAGATATAAGGGTGGATGTACAGGAACATTAATTTTACGGGATATTAGCATAGTTTCTGTTTTTTGAGCATTGAACTCAACCAGCCATGTTTTGGCCTGTCTGCTGGTCCATTTACCACTGGATAGACACCTCTGATTTGGTGGCCGACAACCATATTGAAATGAAAGAAAAGAGCGCCGAAGGAGCTCAGGGATGATGCGGGGTTGAAAGCCCTTGCAACCCGAATAAATTTGCTTTATAGCTTTATTTGCTTATAATCCACGAGAGTCGGAAGCGAGAGCCAATAATCCTATTAAGTTTGAGTGTGCGACTGGCAGTAGGGTAGTGGGTTGAGATCCCCCAGAACCTCGAACTGGAAGATGGCTCGGAATTTTGCATAACTACAAGAGTTCTGCTCCATGTTTGATTAGAGAAGTGGCCATATTTATCTGGTCTGCCTTCTGGGGGAACAGATGACAGGGTGATTGGGCAGGGGAAAAAAACAAGAATAAAAAAAAAAAAAAAAAAAAAAACAAGCAATGAAACAACCACACATACACACACCCTCTCACAGACACACACCCAACAGCCCTTAAAAGGGCTGTTAAATATTTATTCAAATGATTATTTATATCTCGTCCCAGCCAGGCAAGCCTGTTTCAATCCTTGCCTGGTATTTGGTGGTTTCCTGTGTATGTTAACAGAAAGGTAGGTTGTACCAATTCCTTCGCTTCGTCTACTATTTCCATGCATCTTCTTGGCATGATATTGAAACCCTCTGTAGCTTCTTAACTCTTTACCTAACCTGAAAAGCAGACGACACTTGCAAAAATAATTCTTGAATAACTAATTTTTTTCATTTTTTGTCTCAAAAACATAGGTTATGACCCCTCGTTGGAACGAGCTCGACGAGCTCATTCCAACGAGGGGTCATAACCTATGTTTTTGAGACAAAAAATGAAAAAAATAATGAAAATTAATTGGCGATTTTTGAGAATAGCGCTGGCCGGTTTTGGCCGTTACGTTAGGTAAAGGGTTAAAGCATTGCTCAGAAACAAGTTTGTTTTTTTAAACTTTGTCGGTATACAGTTTTTTATAAGGTCACTATCAACCCCTTTGTGCTTTCACTTTCCCAATAACCCCCTTACTTTTTCTACGGTCGTCTACGCTTGTCTACGGTCGTCTTTTAGTACGACCGGGTGTAATTGGGCGGAGCTTGTGGGTGTATCACATTACGACCATGTGGAGAGTTAAATGAATGTATCTAATGATAGAGGCTTATTGCTGATTACTCATACCAGATGTTAGAGGAACTCCCAAAGTAATAACCTGTTAACTGTAGGTAATTGATTTTACTATGAGAGAAATATTCACCCCATAATAGACAGAAATGGTAAAACCAACTATGTAAGGTTACACTCTCTTAGCAGGACTGATTTGGTAAGATGGAGAGATAAATGGTTAATATTCTGGTCATATATTATGAAAGTGACCACTTACAAGTCAGCAGATTAGACCAAATAAAAGAGCACATTTTTCTGTATTAAAGGACAACAAAACCCAAATATACAAAATTTCTTCAGATACCTGGTTTTAGCTAAAATCCATCGAAAATACTGCCTTTTTTCATTATTGTTTTGTCTTTATTTGTCAATAAACTATTCTTTCCGCAAACAATCATGTTTGGCCATTTGAAAGATAGCATGAAAGTAATGACAGTTTCTCTTAAGTTACACCACTGCGAAAAAAACAGGGGGTGCTTAACTCTTAGAAGCCTGGAGTCGAGTTTTCTTGCCTGTGATGTAATACAACAGGTAATCTGGCTGTGACGGTTCGGCTATCTTTGGGCGGGGAAGAATCAAACACTGAGCAGGTGCTTCCAGTCAAGTGTCGTCTGCCTGAATTGGCAGACGACACTTGACTAGAAGCACCTGCTTACTGTAAGTTTTTCACGGTATGTCATGTTCAATAAATTCATTCCGATTACCCGGCTTCTAAGAGTTAATTAAGTTCCAGGTGTATAGATAGAATGTAATATTGATGAATACAATAATTTATGAGATCAGTGATGTCTGGAGGTTAATAATGCAAAATAATTCTTTTTAATTTTTCAGGTCAATTCTCCATGTCTTTTGATAAAAGACAGCTTTATGAGTTTGATATTCGGGTTCCTTTGATGGTTCGTGGTCCAGGTATTAAACCTTCTCAAATAAAAAAGGTATCTATCATAACCTATCCTGGATACTCAAGCTAAGGCAGAAATTGAGACTTGGTTTCCCTAATAATCTTTTTATAAAAAAAAATAAAAAATTGGATTGATTTTTAGATCAACTTTGGCGAAGCCAAATTTGAGCTTATGTCATGGCCAGTCATCCGTCTGTCCATCAACAATTCAATATGGCTCAGGCTGGAGGCCGTATTTATGAACTGATCTTTACGAAACTTCTTGGGTACCTTTATTATGACCGTGGGACGAGAACGAGTGTTTTGGGGTCCGATCCGAAATTCAAGTTGGCCGCTGGCGGCCATTTTGTACAGACTTAGGTGCAATCAGATTTTTGCGCAGAACTTCCATATGAAAGTGCTGATTTGAATAATTTTTGTATGAATGTTTAGTACCATGGGATGCATCACATATAATACGGGTTTTTTTCTCGTACGTAAATTATGCAAATTAGACTAACTTTGATGTATTTAGAGTTACTTTCAGCACTGTAAGTGCAAATGCCACTACGGCTCGGGCTAGAGGCTATATTTATGAACCGATCTTTACGAAACTTCTTGGGTACCTTTGGTATCACCGTGGGACGAGAACAAGTGGTTTTGGGTGCAGTCCGAAATTCAAGATGGCCGATGGCAGCCATTTTGTCCAAAATTAGGTGCAATCAGATTTTTGCACAGAACTTCTATATGAAAGCACAGATTTGAATAATTTTTGTGTGAATGTTTAGTACCATGGGATACATCACATATAATATGGGTTTTTTTCTCGTGCAGAAATTATGCAAATTAGGTGAACTTTGATTTTTTCAATGCTACTTACACACAGTAAGTACACATGTCAATACGGCTCGGACTAGAGGCTGTATTTATCAACCGATCTTCATGAAACTTTTTGGGTACCTTTGTTATCACCTTGAGAACGAGTGTTTCTGAGTGCGGTCCAAAGTTCAAGATGGCTGCCAGTGGCCATTTTGTACCGAAATTACGTCTAATCAGTTTTTTGTACACAACTTCTATAGGGCTCAGGCTAGAGGCCGTATTTATGAACCGATCTTTACGAAACTTCTTGGGTACCTTTGTTATCACCGTGGGTTGAGAACGAGTGTTTTTGGGTGTGATCCAAAATTCAAGATGGCCACATGCAGCCATTTTGTACCAAAATTAGTGTAATCAGTCTTTTGTACAGAACTTCTGTATGAAAGTTCTGATTTGAATAAATTTTTGTATGAATGTTTAGTAACATGGAATACATCACATATAGTACAGGTTTTTTTCTCGTGCAGAAATTATGCAAATTAAATGAACTTTGATTTATTCAGTACATGTCAATACGGCTTGGGCAAGAAGCTGTATTTATGAACCGATCTTCACAAAACGTCTTGGATACCTTTGTTATCACCTTGGGACGAGAACGAGTGTTTCTGGGTGCGGTCCAAAATTTAAGATGGCTGCCAGTGGCCATTTTGTACCGTAATTAGGTCCAATCAGTTTTTTGTCACAACTTCTATACAGCTCGTATTCATGAACTGATCTTCACGAAACTTCTTGGGTACCTTTGTTTTCACCTTGGGACAGAAATGAGTGTGTTTTGGGGTGCCTTTGTTATCACTGTGCTATGAGAACAAATATTTTGGGGTTCAGTCAGACCCACTCTGGGACTCAAAGATTACTTTTCTAGCTTAGCATCGGACTGTCACCCACCTTTACAATACTTTACCTATACATTTGTTACAGGCTACGGTCAGTATTTATGTACAGACCGTTAAAATACTTTATATGTACCTTTGTTATCAGGTCATTACCTAGATGTTTGTCATTGCTGTGTCACATGCCAGTACTATACATGTACATGTCTTAACAAGTTGAGCTACAGTGTCATTGACACTTTCATTTTCTGAACAAAGGTGTAATCCCTCATTGACACAAAGCAAGACATCAATCGAATGTGGATTTGTTTGCTATGTTATGAAACAAAAGAAATGCAAGAAACATTAAAATTATTGGGTTTTTTTTTACATCTTATTGAGGAGATTGAGGGAATGTGTTCTATAAAAAACCCTTTGTTCTTATGCCATGTCAAAGCCAATGTTATGGAATAAAATAATATTCAAGAATTGTTTAGAATAGATGTAGTTTTTGCTTACTGCAAAACTATAAACCATAGCTTATGATCTCATCATTGGAATGAGTTCATTCCAATGTGGGATCATAAGTTGTGTTTTTTACAGTTAAAACTAGAAGTCCTGTCATGAAATGCACACAAATAGCACATCGATCTGCGCGTCAGTCTACACATTATGACCATAGTAAGGCTATCAAATTCTGTACATATGGCCTGTGCACAAGCAATGTTTCTGCCAATGGACCTCCGGGTAACCCGAAGGTCCATTGGCAGAAACATTGCCTGTGTTTGCTATGGGTGACCAGGAGAACGTGCTGTGCTTTTGGATGCCATTCGATATGGCAAGTGTGTGCAATTCCTTCGCACAATTAAGCCTAGATAAGCGCACAGTTCGTGACAAGACTTCTGTTTTTAACTGTATGCGAAAAATTCTTATTTTTTTCAGTTATTCAAGATTTCTGTTGTTGTAAGCATGACCTGAAAATCATGTTGGTAAAGGGGTTAAGAACCCTATAACAGTTATAGAAAATAAAGCTAGATAACAGTACATTATAAAATAAATTTTGAAATGTGAATGCAAGAAGTTTGTCTGAAGATTTATTAACCTAAAGCAGTACACAAAATGTTACAAGCTAATTTACTAACCCTTGCAGTCCCTTTTTATACGCCCGTCAATTTTTGATGGACGTATTATGTTATGGTGTTGTCTATCTGTCTGTCTGTCTCTGTCTGTCTGTCCATCTGTCCGTTCTGCCAGCTGTCTGTCCATCCATCCGTCTGTCCATCCATCCATCCGTAAAAAGGGTTTACATGCTACATTGTTCAAACTTTGCACACATGTTGATCAGTAATTGCAGTTGTGCATGTGACAAGTGCAGGTAACTCTGTTTTGTATTTCCAGAGTTATGCCCCCTTTTAGTACTTAAAACTTTACAGTATTGTGTCGCCTACTCCAACATTCTACATGCTACACTGTTTAAACTTTGCACACATGTTGATCACCAATTGCCGTTGTGCATGTGACAAGTGCAGGTAACTCTGTTTTGTATTTCCAGAGTTATGCCCCCTTTTAGTACTTAAAACATTACATTATTGTGTCACTTACTCCTTCAACATTTTACATGCTATATTTTTCAAACTTTGCACACATGTTGATCACCAATTGTCATTGTGCATGTGACAAGAGCAGGTAACGCTGTTTTGTATTTCCAGTGTTATGGTGCCTTTTAGTACTTGAAACATTACAGTATTGTGTCACCTACTCCTTCAACATTTTACACGCTATATTGTTCAAAGTTTGTACACATGGTGATCACCAATTGCCGTTGTGCATGTGACAAGAGCAGGTAGCTCCATTTTGTATTTCCAGAGTTATGCCCCTTTTAGTACTTAAAACATTACAGTATTGTGTCGCCCTCTCCTTCAACATTTAACATGCTATATTGTTCAAGCTTTGCACACATGTTGATCACCAATTGCCATTATGCATATGACAAGAGCAGGTAACTCTGTTTTGTATTTCCAGAGTTATGCCCCCTTTTAGTACTTAAAACATTACAGTATTGTGTCGCTTACTCCTTCAACATTTCACATGCTATATTGTTGAAACTTTGCACACATGTTGATCACCAGTTGCCGTTGTGCATGTGACGAGCAGGTAACTCTGTTTTGTATTTCCAGAGTTATGCTCCCTTTTAGTATTTAAAACATTACAGTATTGTGTCGCCTACTCCTTCAACATTTTACATGCTATATTGTTCAAACTTTACACACATGTTGATCACCAATTGCCGTTGTGCATGTGACAAGAGCAGGTAACTCTGTTTTGTATTTCCAGAGTTATGCCCCCTTTTAGTACTTGAAACATTACATTATTGTGTCGCCTACTCCAACATTTTACTTGCTATATTGTTCAAACTTTGCACACATGTTGATTTCCAATCTCCATTGTCCATGCGACAGGAGCAGATACCACCATTTTATTTTTAAACGACGAGAATCCTCACCATTTATAGCTGTTATAATCCTCAAAATATCCTTTTCCTTGGTGCCACCTATCGTCAATCATTATCAATGAAGTTAACCTATCAATGAATGGACACTACCATTGTAAACGGCAAGGAGAATCTTCTACAGCAGCCTTGCAGCCCTTTAGAAGTTATCGTATGAATAAAATGGAAGCTACCATTTTTTTATTTTGTAAAGACCTCAGATCGCTTAATATGAAAATGTGAAAACAGGTGAATTACCCTTTACCCCAGACAGGGCAGGGGAATGAACAATGATTGGAGGGGGGACAAACATAGTCAAGTCAACAAAAATTTCAAACTTTACCCCAGAGAAACTTGTGCATGTTCCAGTTTTGATATGCGTATGTTGCCCCGCTAGGCGGTGCTCTTGTTATCCCTTACGTATATATAAGCCACACGATAAACAAGTAACCCTGTCTGGCAAGCAATAAATACCACCAACCACTGAGTGGAAGCATCCCTTTACTAGGGATGAGTTGAGTGGCACCACCCATTCCATGGAAAGCACAGAAATAGATCTCCATAAGGAGAGTTAATGGTGAACCCACCATTAAAAGGTAGAGGCAGGGCAGTATTAAATGAAACTACAAACACTCCAATAGGAAAGCTAATCAAGAAAACTTACAACTGTAAGACAGTGGCAAGGCCGACTAACACTCCAAATAAATGTAATTTGAATATTTACACAATCAAATCACTGCAAGGATTGGCTGACCACAAACTCATGCTTCCAGGCCATTTAATTTTTCAATAAACTGTGCTTACAAACACAACCAAACCTTGGTTTGACTTTTACAGTTCTTCATTTCTTGTTCACCAAACATTGTTACCACTATCATGTATATAATGCCAGAGAGTGCCATGATTAACTTTATGCATAATTTGTGACTGTGATATAACAATAGAACAGTAAAATTTCTGCACATATACTGAAAAATAAAGAAAACCACAGCAGGAAGTATGTGACAGAAACTCTTCAGTTGCAGCATAACAATTCAAACAGTATTCCTAATATATATATATCACCAACAAGGAGGCCATACAAGGGGAGCACTCTATCTTTCCTTCTATTATACATCCTTTGTTTTGGGAAAAGATGATTTAATTTCTATTCCCAGTAACTGGAAAATAAGGGCAAAAGCAGAAACAAGAATGATGCATTCATCAGCCTTAGCAGTGGGGGAGTGCTTTCCAGAAAACTGAAAATTATCTGCGATTTTCTTTACATTTTGTGTATTTTTTGCCCATGGGTCCTTGATAACTCCAACTGATGATATCACTATCCTTTTTTATTATCTCTTAATTTTGGATGCATGCAGTTCTAAATATAATATTGCTCAGGTTGGGGACCCTGATGTGAACAACAGCATTTTAGTAATGTGTGCTTCTAAAAATGAAATTGCCAAAAGGAATGTCAAAAGTTTATTGTACTGTATACTTTAACCCCCAGCACACTGATGTCAAAATCTCAAAATTTCAGGCTGCTAATTTTTCCATGATGCAACTAGAAATTTAATCAATTCAGTCTTGTTTGACAGAGTTCATTGAACTCTGTCAAACAAGACTGAATTGATTAAATTTCTAGTTGCATTATGGGAATAATGGCTACTTGAAATATTGGTATTTTGACATCAGAGTGAAGGGGGTTAAGTCACCCAGGGAAATTCCATCTTTCATAAATCTCTATAATTATGAAAGCGAGATTTTTCTATTTTTCAGATTTTCTGTATTAAAAAAATCATGAAAACCAGGGAATATTTTAAACCCTATTCCTAACCCAAACGAAACAAGCGCTCAACTCCGACATACTTTTTGTACATACATGTAAACATAATGACGATAATATATATTTACCAAGTATTTTGCATACTCAGCAATGCTAATCATCCATTTACAACTCAGTTTTAAGTCTGGATCTCTCTTAGCTGAGTAACCCTGTTAATTGAATATAACTTCCCAACACAAAACCATTTACCATACCTCCAGTACAAAATTAACCTTTTAATTGAATATAGGTTATAGAGTAAACTCCTGTTAATTGAATAAAAAATCTTGTAACCTGTTGAGAAATTACCCTGACTCTCCCCAGTTTTCCTTTGTTTATAGATCTATTTGGCCTCAGTACATCCAATACAGGCATTTAATCTATTATATCTTGTTTGACAGAGCTCATAAATGCTAAGTTTATTTCTAGAATACAGGAAAGTGACACTATACCTGTTAATTGAATACTCCTGTTAAATGAATAATTTTCATTGGCAAAGTGGCTATTCAATTAACAGGGTTCCACTGTTTTGCAAGCACACACCCAAACCTTCACCCCCACACACTTCATTTACAGTTTATAACTGACAGAATATAAAAGAAAACTTAGGAAGATTGAAATTGTTTCTCTTTCAGGATGTAGTTATGAATATTGACTTGGCTCCAACATTTGTACAGTTAGCAGGTCAGGCTATTCCAAGTGACATGGATGGTAAATCACTTTTAGAGCTTCTACATCTGAAAAATAAAACAAAGATTTTCAGGCAGTCCACTCTGATAGAACACTCGGGAGAACACAGAGATTCTGTGAAGCAGTGTCCTCAATACAAAAACCAAGGAATGGCTGTGAGTAATTTTGTATTTAAATTAACATTCAGCTATATAGTATTAACAAAAGAATGCGTAACTTAATCCTATGCACTGCACTTCTTTGGAAATTGTCAAGAACATCTATATTTTTATACTGTACCAATGACCCAGACTTAGCTGGTGCTAACTATAACAAAACCAGGGCCAAACACAAATTTTGCCGCCCAATCCCCAAAATTTGCATCCAAAACAAAAAGAAATCATGTCCTAAAGGACCTCCATACTACGCCTCTACTGCGCATGCGCAGTGACGCAGACGTCCCGAAATTGGCACCAATTATCATTCTCTGTTTGGCCCTTCATCAGTCAACATCTCACTGATCTTTGTGCTTGTAAATCTCAGTTTAAAGGATGCCAGACACGTAATTTTTGGAGAAAATGTGATTCTAAGGAGGATAGAAGGAGGAGAGGAAAAAGAAGTGACAAAAAATAATCAGGGCTGTACTTAAAATTTTTTGATGAAATTATGTTAAGTTGCCTATTTTCGAGGCATGGGCCTCTTGTTGTCATTCTTGCTAATTGTTGCACTGCTTATTCAGTGTTTCCTCTCCCCTAGCCTTCTAAAGTCCCCCCTTGCAATTCTCCCATGCTTTTGGCATATTTTTGAGAAATTTCATTTCTAAAATTTCCTGGGAGAGTTGCTTGGTTACAGAATGTTTTCTGTTATTTTCCCCATAGTTACGTTTTCACCCATGGGTGTATAACGTTTGTGTTCTGCATCTTCCATCTGATGTTCTACAGATTCTCCCCTGGGAGTCTCTGTTTTGCATCAGATAGAGTGTAATTGATGACTGATTCCGGGCCAGTTTTTTCAGTGCCTGGAGTCATGTTTTCTGGTGTTTTTACACTGTTTATTTTCATTGGCAACAGCCTTTTTTGAGGGGGGCTGTTTGCCTTTGCTGTAGTTTATCTCACTGTAAGATACATTTATATTATCCGAAAGTGTCTCATTAATTATTTAATATAAATTTAAAATTTTTGACCACACTTTGCCATCGGATCCATCGGGGCTCAACGTTACTTTTCAGCAACTTGGGCTTCGCTGAAAAAATATTTTTTCAAAATTATTTTGTTTTGCAATTGTTTTTTCATTTATTAATGGATCATGTTATTATGTATCTTTGTGTCAGGGGTTTTTGCGAGTAACTAGGACTTATTGTTGTTCTTTCACAATGAAGGGACGTTGTTCAAATTGTAATAGGAAGAAATCTTCCTCTGACTTTCATGATCATTGTATTAATTGTAGTCAGTGTTCTCGCATTAATCCCTGTCCTATATGTGAACATTGGGATGAGAAACATTGGAAACGTGTGTCACGATATGTTGTTTCTGGAGAAAGAGCGATTCCGGCTCTTTCTCCGCAAGGTCACTCTACTCTCTCAGTTTCTATTTCAGAGGAACCAGAACAGGGTAATGTTTCCATATTATCTTCTTCAAGTGTGCGTCCGTCGTCACAAATGAATTCAGAGCTAGCGGCAAAAGTGCTCATGGAGATTAGACAAATGTCGTCCGCTAGCTCGCCCGGTGTAGCGTCCATTCACCGAATGGTTCGGCAGCCGGGTTCGTCCGATGCGGTCCAAGAGGAAATTTTGGGTGATGCGAGCACTATAAACATAATAGATGCACACCCAGTGACGGCGGATAGTAAGCGAGAACGGAGGAAGCCTTTGAGTCCGGTTCCTAACTCGTCCAGGTCCAGCCGGGCCGCGAGCGAGAGAGGCCCCTCTCTCGTACAACAACATCTGGGACCAGATGTTGTGGTACAAAATGTGTCTTTAGCGGAGCATACGTCCGTCGCTCGGGATGCTCCGTTGTATAAGCAGTCCGCAGAGACTGTTAAGGCTTCCTCTTCTCGTCAGCGCACACGACCGCACCTTGGCTGCGTGACCGCCGATATATTACCAGCTTCGCCGATGAAGGATTCTTCGGCGACCAGGTCACACCATCCGGCAGCCAGGGATTCGAGACCGATGGACTCTGGACGTTCGCATAGGAAAAGTATGCGAGAGCCATCTGATGCGGAGCTGCCCTCGGCGAAGCAGCGAAAGACTGCGCCTCCGCAGGTCTCGACGCCGGACATTCTTGTGCAGATAGCACAGCTTATCGCAGCATCCCAGCAGCCGACAGAAATGGTGTCGGATCGAGAATTATCCGACGGCGCTGGGTCGGTACGCTCCGCCGAAGCATCGGGGGCGGACGACCGGGAACATCATGAGGTCCGACCGGATGGTGAAAGGGATACGGATGACTTGGAGCTATCCCTTTCGGAACAACATAAAGCTGCCGTGGACTTCATCCGGCACTTTCTCCCTCAAGTTGTTCCGTCGGGCCAGACTGCTGCGCTTCCGGACAAGAGAATTATAGCGTCATTGGACTCTGAATTTTTTGAGCGGTTCAGGGACATCGCTCCCGAGTTTCCGTCGCAGTCCAATAATGTTGCAAGAACATTTGAATTATTGAACGACGCTATATTTAAACTTGCTTCCAGGACGGGGAAAGCAGGTTTCTTGTCCGCTAATACTCTCAACCTGCCTTTCATTAATGCAAGGAATAAATTCGATATGGCAGGACAGGGTATACCGAGAGTTCCTCTGCGTATGGACGATGAGGCGGAAGACTTAGAGCTATCATTACCGTCGTCAGCTTCTATTCCAACCGCGGTGTTGGAAACAGCTATTGCGTCTAACAGAGCCAATTTAGATGCCTTATCTTACGCAGATCACCTTACTAAGGCGTTATCACTGCGCCTTCAGGGGAAAGAGTTTCAGGATATACAATCCTCTTTAAGACTTCTTTCAAGGGCAGTAGCTTATTCCACGTGTAACTCCGCCCTTTCAGAGGCAAATATGGAGTTGGTTAGACGTGACGCAGCCCTAGCTACATCCACACTAGTGGATTCTAAGGTGAAGAACTCTCTTAGAGTCGCTTCGGTCTCAGGAGAACTTCTCTTTGACGGCAAGCTTTCCGCTATTTATGATAAAATAAAAAAGAAAGCTAATGATTCTCTGTTGTTCAGATCTGCTCCTAAGAAGTCGGATACAGCAGACACGAATAAGACAGGCACTTCTGGGTCTAATGCGCCCAAGAGAGGTTCCTATAGAGGTTCCGGTGCGTCCTCTTGGTACTCTCGTTCGGGACGTCCTTCAGGCCGGGACAATCGGTCGGACGCCCCGAGGTCGACGAGGCGAGGTGCGGGTCGTGGAAGACGTGGTTTCTCCTACCGCCGGCCTCGCAGGTCCAGGAGGTGATGGCTTAAACCTCTATCGCGTTCCGGTTGGCGGAAGGTTGTCGAGCTTTTCACAAGAGTGGGCGTCGATTACGGACGACCCTTGGGTGAGAGGAGTGACTTCGGAAGGTCTAAAGATATCCTTCAAACGAAAGCCTCCATTAACTCGAAGTCCAAAGTGGACTCATCTTCCGTCAAATCCACAGAAAAGAGACGCTCTGTTATCAGAGGTGCAGTCTCTTTTAATGAAGAACGCGGTAGAGGTCGTAGTAAACCAGGAATCTCCGGGATTCTACAGCCATCTGTTTCTAGTTCCGAAACCAGACGGCTCGTTCCGTCCAGTCATAGATTTGAGCTGGATAAACAAGCTGATCGTCGCTCCGAAGTTTTATATGGAGACGATTCGATCGGTCAGAGCGAGTATTCGGGTGAACGATTATGCAACGAGCATAGATCTCAAAGATGCATACTTTCACGTCATGGTACATCCGACATTCCGAAAGTATCTACGCTTCGCAGTCCTAGGAGTGGTGTATCAATTCCGGGCGATGTGCTTCGGATTGAATCTAGCACCCTGGGCTTTCACTCGGGTAATGAACTCGGTAATGATCTACTTCCGAGCTCATTCGTCTGCGGTAACGTCGGCCTACCTGGACGACATTCTTCAGAGGTACGGCAACGAGTTAACGCTTCAGAACGATGTTCAGAATCTTCTTCTATTGCTCCGACGTCTCGGTTTTATAGTAAACGAGGAGAAGTCGGATCTGGTGCCGTCCAAGTCATTCACTCATCTGGGAATGAGCTTCGAGACGCACAACAATCTCGTTCGTCTGCCGTTAACCAGAGCGAAATTAGTCAGTTGTTACGCTCGCTATTGTCTGCACGCAGACAAAGTCACAGCGAGAGAATTTATGAGACTGATAGGTCTGTGCGGAGCCGCCGCGGATCTCATTCCGATGGGGCGGTTACGCACACGTCCTCTTCAAATTTTTCTGACTCAGAATTGGAGTGTGAAAATTCATTCGCTCGATGTAGACGTTCTCTTGTCAGATCAAGTGAAACAAGAGATTCAGACTTGGGCAAACATTCAGTGGTTAACTCAAGGAGTTCTGCTGCAGTTGCCGGATCCGAGTTTTACCGTTATGACGGATGCCAGTCAAACAGGTTGGGGTGCATCATTAATCCCAATGGATTCGAGATGCCAGGGTCTTTGGGATCCGCAATTCCTGTGCAAGCACATAAACATCAAGGAAATGATGTCAATTTGGCTTGCGTTACGTCACTGGATGGACATTATTCACGATGCTCATGTCCAAATCCTATCCGACAATACGACAGTAGTGGCGTATATACGGAATCAGGGAGGCACTCATTCAGTTCCATTGTTCAATCTAACGGAAAGAATCCTTCTGTTTGCGTTAGAACATCACGTTCTTCTTTCGGTCCGTCACATACCGGGTCGTCTGAATGTGCTAGCAGACTCCCTTTCACGAAAGGGTCGTTTGTTGCCGTCGGAGTGGACTCTCAACAAACAAGTATTCAATCAGATTTGCTACCAATGGGAACGGCCAATGATAGACTTATTTGCGACACATCTCAACAATCAGTTGCAGACGTATGTGTCTCCGTGTCCGGATCCAAGAGCATTTGCAGTAGACGCTCTGTCGATCCCTTGGGACGGAATGATAGGATATGCGTATCCTCCAGCGCCGTTAATTCAACAAGTATTGCTAAAGATAAAACAATCTCAATGCAAGATTCTGTTGGTAGCATCTCTGTCGCCACAGAGACCATGGATAAATCTACTCAGGTGTCTGTTGTGGGACCTACCGCGGAAGCTTCCTCCACGGGAGGATCTTCTTTCGCAGGGGAAATCGCGCCAACTCCATCACAACCCGCAAGGTCTCAACCTTCACGTTTTTCCGTTGTGCGGTCCTTCTTGCATGGCAAGCACTTTACAGGACGAGCAGTGGACGCGATTTCTAACTGTAGGAGGACCTCCTCTTCGCTAAACTATGCGGCTAAGTGGAAGGTTTTTCGTCGTTGGTGTAGGGATCATTCTGTAGATATATTCGATCCCTCTATACCAGACATTGCAAACTTTCTAGTATACTTGTTTGACGAAATCAAACTGCAGCCTGTTACTATAAAGGGTTATAGATCTATGTTATCTGATACCTATGCACATCATGATAGTTTACAAATTGGATCTAATGTCTCTTTATCGAAGTTGGTTAGAAACTTTTCGATAAATAGACCCAGAACTCTTAGATTAATTCCTAAGTGGAATTTAGCTTGGGTTCTCCTTAAATTGAAGGAAAAGCCATTTGAACCTCTTGGGACAGTAGATTTCAAATTCTTATCTTATAAGACAGCTTTTCTCTTAGCTTTCTCTTCTGCTAGAAGAGTCAGTGAGCTTCATGCACTATCGGTGGATGATTCTCATTATCGTAGTGTTGGGAACACTATCACCTTCACTACTAATGTGGGTTTTTTAGCTAAGAATCAGGCTCCTAATAAATATCCGGAACCTATTGTTATTAAGGCTCTTCTGTCTTCAGACGGGCGTAGGCCTTTACTCTGTCCTGTTAGAGCACTCCGTATCTATAAACAGAGATCTCAGTTTATCAGAAAGGGATGGAAACGTTTCTTTCTGTCTTTGATGCCTAATAGAAGGGACATTTCAGTCCATTCTATTGCTAGATGGATTCAGTTAACTATCCGTACTGCTTATGAAGATTTATCTTCTTCTCAGCAGTCTGTGCTTAAGATTTCTGCTCATGAAGTAAGAGCTCTTTCTACTTCCTGGGCTTATGCTAATAGTGTTGCTATTACAGATTTAATGAAGGCTGCTTATTGGTCTCAGCCATCCACATTTACGAATTTTTATCTCAGAAATATTGAGTCCATTTCTGGAGACCTGCATTGTTTAGGTCCGTTATCTGTTGCTCAGAATGTCGTCCACTAAACAGTTGCAACTATAGTTATGCAGGCTTTCTGTTCCGGCAGTGACTCCGTCCGGCTGCCCTCTTCGCTCTGGGCTATTTGACCCAGGGCAAGGGGAAGGGGGGGGGGGGGGGGCGGGTGTTCCCTTAGGTCACCTGCTTTATAGTGAAAAGCAAGGGAATGCCTCCTCCAAGTCAGTATTTCTGAGTCGCTTCCGGGATAGTTTTAAAGTGTAATATTAATGTTTAAATTCATTCATGTCTTATTTTTAAAGTGTAGCTCGGTGTGAAGCATTTGTATATGTCAAGTGTCAAACGGGCTTTAATATACAATACTCGGACACTTTTAAATGACTATAAAGAGTCTCAATTCTCTGGACTACTTTATTTATTGGCTTGCTTTAAAAATAATTAGTATAAGGGTTATACTGGAGGTTAATAGAGAACATGAATGTTATTGTGCTCAATTATTAAGGGTAGTGTATCTTTCTAATTTAATATTAAATAAGAAAGATACATGTAAAGCCTAATACTCCTTTTCTCCTTAAGGGGTTACCTCTTTACTATATAGTTGAGCTTATTGGATTTTCCTCTATGTCCTAGGCCCTCCAGCCTGTTTACTATTCAGCTAAGTCTGGGTCATTGGTACAGTATAAAAATGTTAAAAAATTTATAGTAATTTATATATTTTTTATACTTACCAATGACCCAGACGGGGATGGCCCTCCCTGGAGTTGGGAACTCTTGCCTCCCCGCTGAGTACATAGCGCTGACCAGGCACTGCCAGTAAGAATGATAATTGGCGCCAATTTCGGGACGTCTGCGTCACTGCGCATGCGCAGTAGAGGCGTAGTATGGAGGTCCTTTAGGACATGATTTCTTTTTGTTTTGGATGCAAATTTTGGGGATTGGGGGGCAAAATTTGTGTCTGGCCCTGGTTTTGTTATAGTTAGCACCAGCTAAGTCTGGGTCATTGGTAAGTATAAAAAATATATAAATTACTATAAATTTTTTAACTTTTCAAATTTCTTAAGTGCTGCAGAATTAAGAAAGGACCCTGGTTATTTCAAATAATTATTGTCTTTTCTTGATTCTGCAGTACTCAGGAAATTTGAAAAAGAGATGTTTTCACAGATTTACATGGAACTGCAGTATATATATAGGTTATTAGCAACCTACGAGTTTCTGAGATGGTCTATTGAAGTTGCAATCTCCTTTCTGGGTTTAAATCGATAAGTCCGTTAGAACAAGTCGATATATGACCTAGATAAGGTCAATACTTCAATACACCATCTCGGAAACTGGCAGGATGCTAATAACCAATTTATCTTACAATATTCTTCTGTTTATTGACTTTTTATGTGTACCCATACTATGTATGGTACACATAATGCCGGCATCCGGGGTGACCATCCGTCGTTC
Organism: Pictodentalium vernedei; assembly: GCA_031216915.1. Lineage (NCBI taxonomy): Eukaryota > Metazoa > Mollusca > Scaphopoda > Dentaliida > Dentaliidae > Pictodentalium > Pictodentalium vernedei. Next base: position 392,202,768 of record CM062289.1, read on the forward strand.
GGCCATCCTTTGTCTGTCCATCTGTCCATCCATCTGTCCGTCCGTCCGGCATCCGTATCCATTTCTTTGGCATTCGATAACTTGAAAAAAATTGTTTGGATTGTCAAGTTACTTTATATTTGGGTTCAGGTTACTGATGTGCCGAGCTGTATAGTTTTTGGTGTAAATCGGATAATTTAACCCTTTATACTTCAAATTGAAAATTCCTCCAATCCCTTTGGCATTCGATAACTTGAAAAATATTGCTTGGATTGTCTAGTTACTTTATATTTGTGTTCAGGTTAGTGATGTGCCGAGCTGTATAGTTTTTGGTGTAAATCTGATAATTTAATCTTGAGATATTAACCCTTTATCCTTCAAATTGAAAATTCCTCCAATCCCTTTGGCATTCGATAACTTGAAAAATATTGCTTGGATTGTCAGGTTACTTTATATTTGTGTTCAGGTTACTGATGTACCGAGCTGTATAGTTTTTGGTGCAAATCTGATAATTTAATCCTGAGATATTAACCTTTTATCCTTCAAATTGAAAATTCCTCCAATCCCTTTGGCATGAGATAGCTTGAAAAATATTGCTTGGATTGTCAAGTTACTTTATATTTGTGTTCAGGTTACTGATGTGCTGAGCTGTATAGTTTTTGGTGTAAATCTGATAATTTAATCCTGAGATATTAACCCTTTACCTTCAAATTGAAAATTCCTCCAATCCCTTTGGCATTCGATAACTTGAAAAATATTGCTTGGATTGTCTAGTTACTTTATATTTGTGTTCAGGTTACTGATGTGCCAAGCTGTATAGTTTTTAGTGTAAATCTGATGATTTGATCCCGAGATATTAACCCTTTATCCTTCAAATTGAAAATTTCTCCAATCTCTTTGGCATTCGATAACTTGAAAAATATTGCTTGGATTGTCAAGTTACTTTATATTTGTGTTCAGGTTACTGATGTGCCGAGCTGTATAGTTTTTGGTGTAAATCTGTTATTTTGATCCTGAGATATTAATCCTTTATCCTTCAAATTGAAAATTCCTCCAATCCCTTTGGCATGAGATAACTTGAAAAATATTGCTTGGATTGTCAAGTTACTTTATATTTGTGTTCAGGTTACTGATGTGCCGAGCTGTATAGTTTTTGGTGTAAATCTGGTAATTTAATCTTGAGATATTAACCCTTTATCCTTCAAATTGAAAATTCCTCCAATCCCTTTGGCATTCGATAACTTGAAAAATATTGCTTGGATTGTCAAGTTACTTTATATTTGTGTTCAGGTTACTGATGTACCGAGCTGTATAGTTTTTGGTGTAAATCTGTTATTTTAATCCTGATATATTAACCCTTTATCCTTCAAATTGAAAATTCCTCCAATCCCTTTGGCATTTGATAACTTAAAAAATATTGCTTGGATTGTCAAGTTACTTTATAATTGTGTTCAGGTTACTGATGTGCTGAGCTGTATAGTTTTTGGTGTTAATCTGATAATTTGATCCCGAGATATTAACCCTTTATCCTTCAAATTGAAAATTCCTCCAATCCCTTTGGCATGAGATAACTCAAAAAATATCAATCCGATTGTCATGTTACTTTATATATTTATTCAGGTTACTGATGCGCTGTCCTGTGTAGTTTTTTATATAAATCTGATAATTTGATCCAGAGATATTAACCCTTTATCCATCAAATTAGACACTCCTCCAATCCATTTCTATATGTACCCATACCTTGGATGGTGTACATAATGTCGGCATCCGTGGTGGCCCTCCGTCATACAGCTTTCTACTAGTTGCGCGTATGGGTACACATCTGACGATTTCATCGGACTATTTTTACATAATGAAGGGATTGGGTACAGTTCTCAATGGCATCTGTTTTGACAATCAGTCAGCATCTACAAATAGATTCTTTATGAATGAAGATCATGATGTCATTCTGTTATTGTGCAATGCATAATGTAATCCTCATTCATTGTTCTACTTATACCATAACCGCTGAAGTTTATAGTAGTTTCTCAGTTGTGTGTTTCTTTGTTTTATTTTTCATGTTTAACAAGAAAGGACACTGATTATTTCAAATGGTATAGTGTGGGTTTGAACCCAAACAGAGAGAGTTTTCTTTGGCATGAAGTGCATAGTGAAACATCACTTGGTGTGCATGGTTTAGTATAGTTTTGCAAGACAGATGGTGGAGAAGGAGAAACTCTGAGTGTGTTTGAACTCTTGCTCCACCATTTATAACAATAAAGTCTGATATAAAATTCACATTTTACTGCTCGTAAGCATTAACCCTTCACTCATCATAAAGACCCAAACCGGCCAACGCTATTAACAAAAATCATCATTCAATTTTCATTACTTCATTTTTGTCTCAAAAACATAGCTTGTGCCCCCATCATTGGAATGAGCTCATTTTTGACACAAAAAGTGAAAAAATTAGTTATTCAAGAATTTTGTTTTCAGTTGTCGTCTGCCTTTTGTATTAGGCAAAGGGTTAATAATGTTTTCTTAATTGAATATACAAGTATGTCATTATTTTGAAAAAAACATTTTCTCCATAGAATCTTTCAGTGCATATAAATGTGGGTATATGTGTGGAAGTGTTTGTGTGTCTTTGTGCAAGAGTGTACAGCTGTATTTACTCAACCAAGTAAAAGAACAAAAGATTTGTGTGTTTGTGTAACTTGGTGTTTAAGTTGAAAAATAAATTACCACTCTACTTTCATTCTTTTTTTTTCATTAAATTCAAGAGATGAAGGTTTGGAGTCCTGATAGTAAAGAGGAAAATAAAATATCTCGGGGTTGTACAAACCAGCTTGTTTGGTGCGGGTGTGTAATGGGAACAAGACTGGTTTGCTTTTCAGAAAATTTGAAATTCATTCGCAGACAACGTCAAGTATGAGCTATTGATATAGGTTGTAATCTGCTGTCCATCCATACATCTGTATGTTCCTCTGCCCATCCACAATTCTTTTAGCTCTCCCTACAGCCCCCAGCTCTCACCTGATCAGTTCCAAATTCCATACATGGATTTGGGGCAATGTCTGGATGGGAGTTATCAAATTTTTCTGAATTTCATTTAAAAATAGGCTGCCAGTGGCCATCTTGGATTTGGATATAAATTGTTTAACAATTCCTTTAGCACACTATACAGGCCACAGCTCTCACCTGATCAGTCCCAAATTTCATTTGTGGCTTTGGGGCAATATCTAGATGGGAGCTGTAAAATTTTCCAAATTTCATTGAAAAACATGCTCGCCTGTGGCCATCTCAGATTTGGCATATAAATTTTCAACAATTCCATTAGCACACCCTTCAGGCTGCATCTCTCACCCAATCTTTTTTGAATTTCATATGTATCTTTGGTGTGATGTCTAGATGGGAGCTGTCAAATTTTTGTGAGTTTTGTTGAAAAACATGGCCAGCAGTGGCCTTGGATTTGGCATATAAATTGTCAACAATTCCATTAGTACACACACCCTACAGGCTGCATCTCTCACTCGATCTTTTTCAAATTTTGTTTGTAACTTTGGTATGATGTCCAGATGGGAGTTATAAAACTTTTCAGCGTTTCAATGAAAAACATGGCTGCCACCAGCCATCTTTGATTTGACATATAAATTGTCAACAATTCCCTTACTACATCCAATAGGCCACATTCCTCACTGCCTTTTCTTCAGATTTCATAATTATGTAGCTTTGGTGTGATGTCATTCTGTAGGAACTTGAGTGAATGACTTGAGTGACATGACTGATCTCTCTATTTAGTTCATTCCCTTCTTGGACAAGTTGAGCTTCAGTGTCATTGACACTTTCATTTATTTTTTGGCTCACCAACGTTAGTTGTGTGAGCCTATGGCATAGCCCTCATGTCGGATTCGGCGTCCGCTCTCAAATATTTTGAACTTTTGTGTACAGGTTTTGATTTTTTGGCTTTTCAAATTTTTTTTTAGTTTCAGCATATTTCTATAGTGGTTCACTATAACATTTAACTCTTTTCCAGGGTATTTTGTCGTAATTTTAACCCTTTGAATCAAATTTTAGACTTATTTTGATGTTTGCGTGCAGGTTTTGATGTTTTTTTCTTCCTTTCTTTCAAGTGGAGATTTACCTTGCAGCATATGTCCATGCTTTCTATTGTATGTAAACATGCATCTTAGGGCTATGTTTGTATTATTTAACCCTTTTCCTGCTGAATTACTTCAATTTTGGACTTTTATGTACAGCTTTTGGACTTAGGCTTACAGCTTCTTACTTTTATGTACAGGTTGTGATAAAAAAAAACAATTTCAAGTGAGGTTGACCTCACTGCATATTGCAGTGGTGGTTATTATAACATTGATATCTTTCCAGTGCATTTTTAAAAAAATTTTAACCCCTTCAATAAATTTTTAGACTTATTTTGACGTTTGCGTGCAGGTTTTCATGGGTTTTTTTTTTTTTCCTTTCTTCCAAGTGTAGAGTTTCTGCATATTGCTATGGTGGTTCACTATAACATTTAACTCTTTTCCACGGTATTTTGTCTTCATTTTAACCCTTTGAATCAAATTTTAGTCTTATTTTGATGTTTGCGTGCAGGTTTTGATGGGTTTTTTTTCTTTTCTTCCAAGTGGAGATTTACCTTGCACTATATGTCCATGCTTTCTATTGCATGTATACATGCATCTTAGGGCTATGTTTGTATTATTTAACCCTTTTCCTGCTGAATTACTTCAATTTTGGACTTTTATGTACAGCTTTTGGACTTAGGCTTACAGCTTCTTACTTTTATGTACAGGTTGTGATAAAAAAAAAAAATTTCAAGTGAGGTTGACCTCACTGCATATTGCAGTGGTGGTTATTATAACATTGATATCTTTCCAGTGCATTTTTAAAATTTTTTTAACCCCTTCAATAAGTTTTTAGACTTATTTTGACGTTTGGTTCCTATTTTATGTTAGGATGCTTCTTGGGGCTATTATTATATTATTTAACCCTTTAGCTGCTTATTTACTGTAATTTTGTTCTTTTTTTTGCAGGTTTTGTACTTTTGTGTGCAGGTTTTGATATTTTTTTTAAGTGGAGTTTTATCTCACTGGCATATTGCCACGCTGGTTATTGTAATATTTTCAGAGTATTTTTCTAAATTTTAACCCTTTGAAACAAATGTGATACTTTTTTTTACTTTTATGTGCAGGTTTTGAGGTTTGTCTTTCTTTTTTTCAAAGTGGAGACTTACCTTGTAGCATATTGCCATGGTTCCTATTTTATGTTAGCATGCTTCTTAGGGGTTATTATTATATTATTTAACCCTTTAACTGCTTATTTTCTTTAATTTTGGACTTTTGTGTGCAAGTTTTGAACTTTTTTTTTTTACTCCAGCCACCCCTTTGCATTGGCCACCTGTTGGTGAGCCACGGGGTACTGATACCCCCTCTAGTTTAATTCCTTGCCATCAAAAGTTCATGTTCTTGGTTTGTTTTATATTTGAAGCCTCATAATCTACAGAATAGCATGGGTGGTGGCGTAATTTCATCCCTTGAATGTAAGAATACTTTGCAATGCAAAAGCAAGGTACAAATTTATCAATTTTATTAATTTGTGTAAAATATCAGACATAAACCTTATTTTTTTAAGTTTGCATTGGTTAAAAAAGAGAGCATGCGGCAGGCAAAAGGACCATATGGGAGGGCCCAAGAAACCGATTTTTAACTTTTTAGGCCTTATCTGTGAAATAAAAATGTGTAACAGACGTTTGAGATGAAAAATCAATCAAATACTTTTCTACCCAATTATTATTGGCATTATATTTAGCCCAACTGTTTACAGTGAGGGCTATAGTAATGACTTTTGTCCGTCCGTCCATCTGTCTGTCCGTCCGTCCATCCATTCGTTAGTCCGTCCATCTGTCCATCTGTTCACTTTTAGAGTTTTAGTTAAAGTTTTTTACTGAAGGTTCAAGTGGGTTTTTTTTTTTTTTTTTTCTTTTTGTTCCTGTTTAGTTGACATTTGGAGTTTTGGTTAAAGTTTGTGGTTAAAATTATTTATTCAACCTTCAAGTACAGGCTACATCTGGTAGTTTTTGTCTGATCGTCACAAAATTTCATATGCTGGTTTTAGGTCATGTCTACATGAGAACGTCCCCTTTTGGTCGTGATCGGTCAACCGCTATGGCTGCCCGAACCCAAAACCCGAAAACCATTAGCACAGTCTACAGGTTGTATTTATGAAGGGATTTTATTGCAACTTTATAGAATAATGCCTCTGTATAATGCCTAGATGAGAACGTCCCTGTTTGAGCATGATCTGTCAACCATGATGGCTGACCAAGCCCGAAACCCAAAAACTTTTAGCACAGTCTGCAGGTCATGTTTAATATGGACGAAATTCATTGTAACTTGATACGATGACTCCGTATGATGTCTACATGAGAATTTCCCCATTTGGGCGTAGTCTATCAACCGTCACGACTGCCCGAGCCCAAAACCCGAAAACCTTTAGCACAGTCTACAGGTCATATTTATGGAGGGATTTCATTGTAACTTGCTCGATTGACTTCATATAATGTCTACATGAGAAAGTCCCCTTTTGGACGTGATTGGGCAACTGTGATGGCTACAGGTGCCCGAAGCCCGAAAACCTTCAGCACAGTCAACAGGTCATATTTATGAAGGGATTTCATTGTAACTTCATAGGATCAATCCACATGATGCCCAGATGAGAATGTCCCCTTTTGGTTTTGATCATTCAGCCATGATGGCTGCCCGAAAACCTTTAGCACAGCCTACAGGTCTTATTTATGGAGGGATTTCATTATTCCCCCGAAAAAAATTTGGGGGAATCTAGCCGTGACGTTGTCCATCTGTCCGTCTGTCTGTCTGTCTGTCCGTCCGGGCATAGACGGAATTCGTGTCCGCTCCATAACTTCTTACAGCCTTCAAGGATATTAACTGGTAGAGTGCTGGAAGCCCTATTTTGGGCTTTACTAAAAGTGACAGGCAATAACTGTCTGTAGCTACATTCTGCCTGAGGAAGCCTTTATTGTCCCTGATATGAATCAGATTTTTTATACAATACTTTGCTCTCTGACATTTAATTGGATAGTGCCTATAAGGCACTATCCAATTAAATGTAATAGAGCAGTATATGATGAGCTTTGATTTGTTGTAAGAAAAAACTCAGCACTTTACCAGTTAATGACACTTGGTATTATTATTGCCCACAACCAGAGGGTGTGTCGCGAATAAGGTTGGAATGGCTATCAAGGCTTTTTTCGGGGGAATCAGCCACCCTTTGGTGGCCATCCTCTAGTTGTAACTTGATAGGTTGACTTCATAAAATGTCTAGATGAGAACGTCCCCTTTTGGGCAACTGTGACGACAACAGAGGCCCAAAGCCCGAAAACCTTTAGAATATTCCGCAGGCCATAATTATGAAGGGATTTCATTGTAACTTGGTAGGATGACTCCAAGTTTGTGGTTAAAAACCCAGACAAACCCTTCCACCCCCCCCCCCCCCCAATGCGGAACCTTTTTTTAAACTTACGTAACCCCCTCCCCCCCCTCCACCGGGGGCCAATTAGGCACTTTTTTTTTTCTTTCGTCAAAAATGCTTGTTTATTTTATTTATTTATTTATTTATTGGTGTTTAAGGTCACATATTTATGCACAATGGCTAATCATGAGCGTGACAGTTTTACGGGTGGAGGAAGCCGGAGTACCCGGAGAGAACCACCGAGCAACGACGAGCAGCTGCCAGCTCCCCAACATCGTAACTCCGCACTGCAGCACAGGCAGGGTTAGATTAGTTGAAGACATGCGTACCATCGACGTGCAGTACGCCTTAGTACACGGCGTCATCGTGCCCCCATGTGGGCAATGGAGATGAAGTGTCTTGCCCAAGGACACAACGCGGTAAAAAATGCTTGCTTACAGTTTCGGTTAAAAACCCAGACAAACACCACTGCCCCGCCCCAATTCCAATTAGGCATTTTTTTTTATTTTCCCCAATATGCATTTTGAACTATTTACAGTCACTACATGCAGAACCTTTTTTTTCCTTTTGTCAAAAATGCTTTTTTACAGTTTTGTGGTTAAAAATCCAGACAGAAATTATCACCCCCTTCCCTCCCCCCCCCCCCCCCCCCCTCCCCAATTAGGCATTTTTTTTGTTTTCTTTCCTCGGATATGCATTTTGAACTATTTACAGTCACTACATGTGGAACCTTTTTTTAAACTCACATAACAAAACCCTTCCACACACCCCCTCCCCCCACCCCCCAGGGGGCCAATTAGGCACTTTTTTTTCTTTTGTCAAAAATGCTTTTTTACAGTTTTGGTTAAAGTTTGTGGTTAAAAACCCAGACAAACACCACCACCCACCCCCCACCCCCACCTTCACCCCCATGGTGCCAGTTAGGTATTTTCTTTTTTCTCTGTTCAAAATGCATTCTGAAGGATTTGGACTGACCACATGTGGAAAAAAAAATGGGCTCCTCCTCACCCAGGGCCATTCATGCAATTTTTTTTCTTTGGTACAAAATGCATTTTTAGTCAAGTTTATAGTCAGGGCAAAAGTCATGACTTTCGTCCATCCATCTGTCAGTCCATCCATCTATCCATCTGTCAGTGAAGAATTGGTTTCCGACTGATAACTCCAGTTTGGATTATTTGATTTCAACCAAAATTGATATGTGTATTTTCCAGCTAGTAATACAGGCCCCCACCAACACACACACACAAATGTGTCACTTAGGCAATTATTCCCAAAATGCATTTTGAAGGGTTGGGAGTTATTACATGCAAAAAAGAAAATTGACTCATATAGCCCAACATTACTTTATGTACTGCATCTTTAATCCTTTACCTAACACAAGTTGAAGCCAACAGTACAAATTATTTTTCTGAAACATCAGATTTTTCATTTTTAGCTCAACTTTGACGAAGTCAAATTTGAGCTATTGTCATGGCCCGTCGTCCGTCGTCCGTCTGTCCATCCGGGCAGACATATGGGGGTTTAGGTGGCTATTTGTTGGTAGAAATGGGGGTTAGGTGACTACTGCAATTTATGTGACTAGTCACATAGTTAAATGTCATTATTCTAGGGTGAGGTTTAGAGTTGGGGTGGGGTGGGGTTAGGGTCAGTAAAGGGTAGGGTTAGGGTTTGCTACCACCCCAAAAATTTTTCACTCAAAAAGTTGTTTTAATACAATGGACATGCATTTTAGTTAAAATAGACTAGGAATATATTGAATTTTCATTAGTCTAGGGTGGGGTTTAGAATTGGGAGTGGGGGGAGTACGTTTAGGGTCAGTAAAGGGTAGGGTCAGGGTTTGCTACCACCCCAAAAATATTCCCCAAAATCACTTGTTTTAATATAATGGACATGCATTTTATTGTAGTCCCATAAAAATAGCCACATAACTACCAATTTGTTAGGACGTCTGTCCGTCTGTCCGTACGTCAACAATTGGCTATGGCTCGGGCTAGAGGTCGTATTTATGAACCGATCTTTACGAAACTTCTTGTGTACCTTTGTTATGACCCTGGGATGGGAACGAGTGTTTTTAGGTGTGGTCCGAAATTCAAGATGGCTGCCAGCGGCCATTTTGTACCGATGATGCAAAAATCAGTTTTTTGTACAGAACTTCTGTATGAAAGTTCTGATTTGAATAAAGTTTTGTATAAATGTTTAGTACCATGGGATACATCACATATAATACGGGTTTTTTTCTCGTGCGTAAATTATGCAAATTAGACTGACTTTGATTTATTTAGTGTTACTTTCAGAGCTGTAAGTGCCAAGCTGCTATGGCTCGGGCTAGAGGCCGTATTTATGAACCAATCTTTACGAAACTTCTTGGGTACCTTTGTTATGACCCTGGGATGGGAACGAGTGTTTTTGGGTGTGGTCCGAAATTCAAGATGGCTGCCAGTGGCCATTTTGTACCGATGATGCAAAAATCAGTTTTTTGTACAGTACTTCTGTATGAAAGTTCTGATTTGAATAAAGTTTTGTATAAATGTATAGTACAATGGGATACATCACATATAATACGGGTTTTTTTCTCGTGCGTAAATTATGCAAATTAGACTAACTTTGATTTATTTAGTGTTACTTTCAGAGCTGTAAGTGCCAAGCTGCTATGGCTCGGGCTAGAGGCCGTATTTATGAACCAATCTTTACGAAACTTCTTGGGTACCTTTGTTATGACCGTGGGACGAGAACGAGTGTTTTTGGGTGCAGTCCCAAATTCCAGATGGCTGCCAGCAGCCATTTTGTACCAACGATGCCGAAATCTGTTTTTTGTACAGAACTTCCATATGAAAGCTCTGATTTGAATAATTTTTTGTATGAATGTTTAGTACCATGGGATACATTACATATATCACAGGTTTTTTTCTTGTGCGTAAATTATGCAAATTAGCCTAACTTTGATTTATTTAGTGTTACTTTCAGCACTGTGAGTGCAAATCCCAATACGGCTCGGGCTAGAGGCCGTATTTATGAACCGATCTTCACGAAACTTCTTGGGTACCTTTGTTATCACTGTGGGACAAGAAGGAGTGTTTTGGGGTCCAGTCTGAAATTCAAGATGGCCGCTAGCAGCCATTTTGTTCAAAATTAAGTGCAATCAGATTTTTGCGCAGAACTTCCAAATGAAAGATCTGATTTGAATAAATTTTTGTATGAATGTTTAGTACCATGGGATACATTACATATAATACAGAGTTTTTCTCGTGAATAAATTATGCAAATTAGGGGTCCGGGTGGGACTTAGAAAATTTTGGCCCAAAATCCGGAAATTAGTTTTTTGGTTTTTTATGCGTTTTGGTCAATTTTAAGACAAAAAAAAATAAATTTTTTTTACACTGAAAATTTGGGGTCCGGGTGGGACTTAGAAAATTTTGGACCAAAATCCAGAAATTAGTTTTTTGTGTTTTGATGCATTTTGGTCAATTTTAAGAAGAAGAAGAAAAAATTTTAGTCTGAAAATATTTTGTTTGGGACTGAAAATTTCCACACAAAAATAATAATCTACAATGATTGGTCTTAATCTGTAGTCCATTACAGTCACCTTGTAATTCTTTTATTATTGTTGACTGGGCCAAAACAAATACTAATTCCTGTCATATTCATTATTCAGTTGTCTTGGTCACAGCAAGTACTAATTCCTGTCATATCCAAGTTGAGCTACAGAGTCATTGACTCTTTCATTTATTTACTTCTAACCATGGCTTATTACTCCTTATTGGAACAAGCTCATCATGTTTGTTCCATTAATAGGTCATGAGGTATGTTTTGAAGTAGAGAAATGAAAAAATAAAATTTGAATAGCAAATTTTGTATATCACGAGTGCAGATATGGCAGATTCGTCAGGTAAACTGTTAACAAAAAATGGCTCTGACTATTTTGCATCTAAGCTTTGCCATTCCTGGGACAGTCGGGCTGCATGCGTGACATCACTCTAGTTTTATTTTGGGCTGGTGACTGCATAGATCTTGTCTGCATTGCATGGAATAATGGAGTTGAAATTTGTGAAGAAAGAATGGGGAGACATTTGGAATTTCTTATCAACCTACCTTACAATTGTTTATTACAGGCTTGCACTACAGTGGAAGACCCTAACTCGGAAAATATAGTCTCTATTTTGATCTTTCCCAAGAGATTTTGGAAAGAAAAGTGGTGCAAAAGTACCACGAAAAAATAAGCCAAAACTGGGTCGAGCACCATCAGCGCACACCCAGTAGGGGACGCTTCTCTCTTAGTACAATTCCACGACTTCCAGAAACCAGTGTGCAAGGCAGTCATCAATGAATCATTCTTTTTTTCTTCCGCTGTCCAAGATTGACATGCAGCCATTTGTATTACGAAACAGTGATAATTCAACTCGTCGATAATGGTTTTATGTGACTGGAATTATGGATCTGAGGATCATATAATAACAGGACTGTGTTTTATATATTCTCGTTATTATTTTCAACCACATTTTCATTGTATTTTATATATTTTCCTTGTTGCGCATGACTTTTGCATAGTGCGGTTCAGACATAAAATTTTTCGGTTGATAAATTTTATTATTATTGGAGTTAGGTGTCAATGGGGGACTGTATGGACAGGTTTTCTCCACTTTGTTTAGGGCAGAATTTCTATTTTTTAGGTCCCTGTCTGCTGTCTGGGTTCAGTTGTGTTTCCACCGGTACTTTTTCTGCCACCTTTCTCTCATAGTTGGGGATGTTCTTCTACTTTCTATATCTGTTGAGTTCACCTTTTTCTTCTACTGCTCTCACCTCTGTTATGTCCAGTATAGTTCCTTTAGGGCAATGCCTTTTTCCCTCACTTTGGTGCATTATTGTGGCCATTCAGGGGGGAGGGAGGGAACGCTTTCGTTTCGGGGCCTCTTGACACGACCACACCTGTTGAGAGTTATACCCCCTCCAGGGGGTGAATGCTGTCGTTTCGGGGGTCTCCTGACACGACCATGTCTGGTGAGCATTATACCCCCTCCATGGGGGATGTGCAGTTTTTAACCGTGGTGGATACTGCAGAAGCTGTTGAGTTGTCTGGTGAGGAGATGCCTGGTTCCGGGACTATGGTCCCTCTCCAGTCGACATCTGAGGCTGTCACTAGGGTTGTGACTCCTGCTTTGGAGGCCAAGCTCGGTTGCTGTCTCCCCTTTTCCGCCAGTTTCAGCAGCTCCTGTTGTATCTGCTGCTACTGCTGTTCCATCTGCAACGTCATCAGTCACCATTTCAGCCAGCCTCGTCTTATCCCTGCAGGGGTCTGCAGCGATGTCTGGTAGTGTGGATGTGGGGTATTGGCCTCGGCTTTCCCTGACTTCAACTTGGCAAAGTCGGAAGTGGTTGCCGAATGAACCCTCTGCTGTGGCCTCTCCTTCTTTGAGCACAGCAGTTTTATCCCTGCAGGGGTCTGCAGAGGTGTCTGGTAGTGTAGACGTGGGGTATTGGCCTCAGCCTCCCCTGACTTCAACTTGGCGAAGTCGGAAGTGGCTGCCGACCGAACCCCCTGCTGTGTGCTCTCAGCCGTTGAGCACAGCAGTTTTATCCCTGCAGGGGTCTGCAGAGATGTCTGGTAGTGTAGACGTGGGGTATCAGCCTCAGCCTTCCCTGACTTCAACTCGGCGAAGTCGGAAGGGGCTGCCGGCCGAACCCTCTACTGTGGTCTCTCAGCCATCGAGTATCGCAATTTTCATGGTGGGGGTTACCATGGGACCAACGCTTTTTGTGCAGCCTGGACCTTCTGTCCGCAGAGGTCTGTGACGACTCTCCTGAGTTTCCGCTCTGTAGATCCTCAGGGTATGTCATACCCCTATACACATCTGCCTTCAGATGTTTCGGCTGCAGCCCATCGCCCCGTGTCGGGTGTATTTAAGGATTGTGACCCTTCGCTGGTTAAATGGGTCAGGAGTGAAGCCACTTTGTCAGTTCGTTCCCATGTCGTACCGGCCAACACAGTCAGTGAGCTTAGGGAGGCCCTCTCCTTGCTCACTTAGGTTCTGTCCAAGAGCCTTTTCAGTTGCTTCCAGCGAGGCTACGAGTGACTTCTGGGTGCCCCCTGTGGCGCCACCTCCCAGGATTGGAAACAGGCCGCTTTCTGATCCCCCTTGTGTACCGACACCATGGGAGGCATTGGCTGGTTTGCTCATGATGGGCTATGTGTCTTCCGACTCGGGGGATGAGTCCAACATACCTGACGTCGAGAGCCAACAGTCTTCTGACTTGGGGGCAGCAGCTCTTGATCTTGTGTTTGGGTTCCTTCCAGATCTCAAATCGTCAAACTAGCCAACAGTGTCAGCCCAGCTGCGATCATCGGTCGCGTGCCTACAGCCTGTGGAGCAACCTGCTTATGGGTGCCTTCGACCGTTCCTGTCGGTACAGGTGGTTGAATCATTTACAGCTTTGGACTCTTAAGCTGTGTTCCAATGCTATGAAGACGCCGTTCTTCATCAGAGTTGACACTTTTTTGCCTCCGGTGCATTATCATTCCTATGATTCCGCCAATCCGTCAGTCTGCCAGACTTTGACAGTCTTGGATCAGTACTCTGACTCCCAAGCCAAGCCAGCCGTTTTTCATATGGAGACTCTGGAGTCCATATTGGGCTTATCGAGAGAGATGCTGGAATGCTTTCTCTCTCCAATCACGTCGTCTCTGGTTTGCTGCTTATCTGCCCCCAGATAAGTTTGACGACGTACAGGCTCTTTTGTGTGTGCTGTACAAGGTGCTCATGCATCTTCTCACACGCATGCCTGTAACACGGCTAACTTGGAATTAGTTCGCAGGGACTCTGTGCTGGACATAAGCCGTTTCCTTCTTGAGGGGCAGCATGCTGCTCTTCGATCTGCTTCTTCGGTGGGTCCGCAACTATTCCATGGTTCTGTGGCGACGGTCCGGGATGACTCCCTATGTCATTCCATAGATCAGCTGCTGCTTCGTCAGCTTGATCAGCCTTCTTTTGGAGGCCGTCCAAAGCCTAACAAGTACCCTTCTGCTTCCTCTGTGGAGCCAAGGGCTGATCCTCCTGCTGCTGCTTCTGCTTACTCACAGGGTAAGGGTAGGCATCGGCAGTAGTCACCTCGATTTGTCCCAAGTTGAGGCATCCAACTCAGTCGAGAGTGCCTCTTCCAACACAAGTCCCTTTCAATGTTACACGTTGGGAATTTTTGATCATGGCGATGGGCAATCTCTGGTCAAAGGGGGCAATCAATGTCATCAGGAACATTCATTCATTGGGATTTTATTCCCTCCTGTTCTTGGTGCCGAAGAAGGATGGCCAACTCCGTCAGGTTATCGATCTGACTATCCTGACCCAGTTTCAGCATGGAGGCTTTCAGGTCGATTCTCCGCTCCATTCACCAGGGAGTTTTCCAGTTCAAGGCCATACCCTTCGGCCTTGACCTGGATCCTTGGGCCTTTACCCGCCTGATGTCGCATGTGTTAGCCTTACATTGCACACAGTCCAGGCTGTCTTCTTCGGCATATCTAGATGATATCCTCTAGAGGCATTCCAATGCTGCCTTTCTGGAGTTGAATGTCTTCACACTGTTGAGCCTGCTCATGTCAGTAGGATTCAGAGTCAACGAGGAGAAGTCGGACCTGGTCCCTTCTTTGTTGTTTTGTCATCTAGGGATGGGCTTCCCTACTCAGCTTGATATGGTGGCGGTTTCCCGGCAAGGGCTGTGATTTTCTCAGACTTTGCCCTGACTCTGTCCCAGTCCACGTCCGCAACAGCTCAGAGTCTTCCCCGGCTGCTCGGTCTCTGCGGTTCAGTGACGGATCTCATTCCTCTAGGTCGGGTGCATGTCAGACCTCTCCAACACTTTCTGCTCAGTCATTGGAGACTGAATGTTGATCCTCTGGATCTGGTGCTTCAGTTCCGGAGTCTCTTCCTCGTCACCTTCTTCCCTGACGGATGTTCAGTGGATTATGCAGGGAGTTCTGTTGGACTTCCCCACGTCCGATCGTGTTCTGGCGGTAGTCGCCAGCGATCTCGGATGGGGTGTGATGTTGGATCCTCTAGGTCTCTCCCTTCACGGGTCATGGGACCAGGATCAAGCAGCTCTTCACATCAACCAGAAGGAGCTTCTTGCTCTTCTTCTGAGTTTCCGGCAATGGATCCGCCACCTTTCAAATTACCAGGTCCTCCTGTTGTCCAACAATTCAACAGTGGTTGCTTACATTCGGAACCAGGGCAGCACGCACTATGTTCCCATGTACGAATTGGTTCGGGATGTTCTACTGCTTGCTCAGGATGTCAATGCCGGAGAGGTGGTTCATCACATTCCTGGTCGTCTGAACGTCCTAGCCAACTCCCTGTCCCAACGGGGCAGGTTCTTTTCCACCGAGTGGATGCTCCACATGGCGGTGTTCCAGTAACTTTGCGATCTCTGGGGTCGTCCCCACATCGATCTCTTTGCGACTCGTTGGAAAAATCAGGTGGACACTTTCGTGTCCCCATGTCCAGATGCTCCTGGTCGACAGAAAATCTCTCCTCAATCCATTCTCGATGGATTTGTCTTGCTATTTGTGCAGCTTACACTCGTCTAGCGACTGGCGATGTTATTACCAATCATTTTTTGCCCACGAGGTGCGTGCATTGTCTACCTCTTGGGGTCCTCTGCCTGCTCCTGCAACTGCGACAGTTGCAGGAGCAGGCAGACAACCTTTGTACTATGGGCCCTCTTTCTTCTGCTCAGGCTGTTGTCTACCCCAGCCATTCGGCTTCTTACAAGGTCAGTTCCAGCGCCTTGCAGTTACTGTCCTTTCTGTCTGTGCGTCACACAGAACCATATGCCTCATCTCTCATTGTCTTTTACTAATGTTTGTGATGCTATGGTTTGATAGACCTAGGGACCTCTTCCTCTGTCCACAGTTCCAGTGCAATTGGGTTATGTGTGGGTTGGTTATGTGATTCCCTCCATCCTATTGTCTATTCAGCCTGTAGTAAACAATTGTAAGGTAGGTTGATAAGAAATTTAAAATTTATAGTAAATTTCCTTTCTTATTATACCTACTGCAATTGTTTACATGGAGGCCCTCCCGTCTTCTTATTCGAGAAAGAATCCTTCCTCCCCGCTGATCACATAACTCCAATGTTGGCGGACTCAATAGTATGATTCGTTAGTTACTGCCTGCGTACTGGTTCCGGAAGTCATGGAATTGTACTAAGAGAAGAGCATCCCTTACTAGGTGTGCGCCGAAGGCACTCGACCTAGTTTTGGCTTATTTTTTCGTGGTGCTTTTGCACTACTTTTCTTTCCCAAATCTCTTGGGAAAGATCAAAATAGAGAGTATATTTTCTGAGTTAGGGTCTTCCACTGTAGTGCAAGCCTGTAGTAAACAATTGCGGTAGGTATAATAAGACAGGCAATTTACTATAAAATTTAAATTTTCTGCTAACAATTTGGAAAAACTTCTATATTTTGCATTGGGCCTGGGGCCAAATTTTGGCCTTTGTGGACACCCACAGTTATGCAAGAAATTGTTTTGCAAGTGTCATTTGTTATTTCTGTTGGACAAATAAGTAACTCTTTATTTTTTAAATAAAAAATCATATGTGTTCATCTTACAGAACTGTGATATGCATTGTGTATGTGAAGATTCCTGGAACAACACTTATGCTTGTGTAAGAGTCATTTCATCAAGTGAAAACTACAAATATTGTGAATTCGCTGATTCTGTGGTAAGTACAGTGAAACCCTGTTAATTGAATTGCCAATTTGCCAATGAAAATTATTCAATTAACAGGAGTATTCAATTAATAGGAATTGTGTCACTTTCCTGTATTCTGGAGATAAACTTAGCATTTATTCTATTATATCATGTTTGACAGAGCTCTATGACCTCTGTCAAACAAGATATAATAGATTAAATGCCTGTATTTTATGTACTGAAGTCAAATAGGTCTATAATCAAAGTAAAGCTGGGGAGGGTCCTCATAATTTATCGACGGGTAACAAGATTTTTTATTCAATTAACAGAAATTTACTCTATAACCTCTGTTCAATTAACAGGTCAGATTTGTGCTGGAGGTATGGTAAATGGTTTTGGGTTAGGAAATTATATTCACTTAACAGGGTTATTCAGTTAAGAGATATCCAATTAAGTGGGCTCCACTGCATCCTTCTTTACTGTCAGTAAAGGTAGAAGTAATCCCCCCCCCCCTCTCTCCATTCAGCAATGACATATAAATGTAGAGTGAGTCTGTCAGTCAATGTGTCACAAACATAATTGGGTTTAATTAATTTGTTTTAGTGCTAGGTGATCTGAAAAACCAATTCTCATAGCAAGAGTTCCTTTCATTAACCTTTTCAAAAAGCTCTGAATGCTCACATCTTTGCTTAACCCTTTACCAAATTCACACGATATCAAAATTTGTTATTTTAAATTTATTTTCAAAATTAAAAAAAAAAATCATTAAAACCATATCTTGTGTCCCTTCATTGGAACGAGCTCAGTAAGCTTGTTCCAATGAGGGGTCACATGATATGATTCATGCTTATAATGTTTAGAAAATAAATGATAATAAATAAAAATAATTTTGTTTTCAAGTGACCAGTTTGCAAATTATGTGGATGGATGTGGTCAGTTTGTTAGGTAAAGAGGGTTAAAGGAAAAAAGTTAGCAGTTGCTGAGAAAAACAACATGATAAATACAGATTACTACAACAGTCAACTGATCTCCCTTTTTCGACCTCGAAAATTCATTCTTTTTGGTTTCCCGAAGATAACTTATATAGTTGGCCAAATCAAATAAAATTTGGTGTGTAGGTGTATCAATATAAAATACACATAAAGTTCAAATTGGGGTTTGCTCCATTTATTTATTTATTTATTGGTGTTTAAGGTCACATATTTCTGCACAATGGCTAATCATGACCACAACATGAGTATCAACTCAAGACCAGGGGTGAGCGTTAATAAGCCATATCGCCCACTTTAGAGAGGGTTTGCACCTCCCAAGCATTGGTGACTGGGTCCTATTTTACCAGTAAAACAGAGCCTGTTTACCGCTATGAACAGGCACTGCTTTGCTTCCCGGGGTTCCTACGGGATATTCATGCCTAAATCTTTGCTATTAAGCATAACAAAATGAAGTTTGGGGTTTGGTCCAACATTGTTTGCCAGAGTTAGGTCCCTTTTTTTGACTTAAAAAATTCTATTTTTTTTCAAATACCTCAAATTGCACACTTTTTCAGGGGATGTGTAGCCGAGGCAGCCTTTTATTATTTTTGGCCTCAAAAACACAGCTTATGACCCCCTCACTAGAAGAAACTTGATGAGCTTGTCCCATGAAGAGTCATGAGTTATATTTCAAGCAAAAAGTTTTTAAACATAACAAAATTTCAATGACAAATTTTGTTAAGTGAGATATGGGCATTAAATTTGGTTAACCCTTTGAACCCTGGTGCTATATTCAATAACAGTTCAATGGCAGCAGTTGAAAGAGTCCATATTCATTATTTAGTGGTAGACCAATTAATACTTTCAACATGCAACCCAAAGCTGATTGATTGTTCTACCCCACACATTCACTTGGCAGCCATCCTACTGGACCGAAAAATCAGCCTCTTAGGTTCAAAGGGTTAATCCTTCACCTAATTAATCAGTGATATCTGCCTGCCTAATTTAAAAACTATGCAGTTGAAATTTTTTTTTATTTTTTAAATTTTAACAAAACCATATCATGTGACCCCTCACTGGAATGAGCTTGTTCATATCCTTGGTCAAAGATAGACACTCTTCTTTTGACAAAATATTTCATTCTTTGCAGAATTTTGTTGAAGTTTATGACCTGTCAAAGGATCCAAATGAAATGCAGAACATATGGAAAACAGCAGATCCACAAATACTGGCCACACTCAGTAAGCAACTAAGGGAATTATCTGTGTGTGCGGGAAAATCTTGTCGAAAGGTGTACTGAATGTTCTGTCTACTTTGGGTCCTCAAGATGCAGGACAGCAAGATTACATCACACTATATAAAGCTATATTTTTATACTGTACCAATGACCCAGACTTAGCTGGTGCTAACTCTAACAAAACCAGGGCCAAACACAAATTTTGCCCCCCAATCCCCAAAATTTGCATCCTAAACAAAAAGAAATGATGTCCTATAGGACCTCCATACTACGCCCCCACTGCGCATGCGCAGTGTCACGGACGTCCCGAAATTGGCGCCAATTATCATTCTCTGTTTGGCCCTTCATCAGTCAACATCTCACTGATCTTTGTGCTTGTAAATCTCAGTTTAAAGGATGCCAGACATGTAATTTTTGGGGAAATGGTGATTCTAAGGAGGATATAGAAGGAGGAGAGGAAAAAGAAGTGACAAATAATAATCAGGGCTGTACTTAAAATTTTTTGATGAAATTATGTTAAGTTGCCTATTTTCGAGACATGGGCCTCTTGTTGTCATTCTTGCTAAATGTTGCACTGCTTATTCAGTGTTTCCTCTCCCCTAGCCTTCTAAAGTCCCCCCTTGCAATTCTCCCATGCTTTTGGCATATTTTTGAGAAAGTTCATTTCTAAAATTTTCCTGGGAGAGTTGCTTGGATACAGAATGTTTTCTGTTATTTTCCCCATAGTTACGTTTTCACCCATGGGTGTATAAACGTTGTGTTCTGCATCTTCCATCTGATGTTCTGCAGATTCTCCCCTGGGAGTCTCTGTTTTGCATCAGATAGAGTGTAATTTTGATGACTGATTTCGGGCCAGTTTTTTCAGTGCCTGGAGTCATGTTTTCTGGTGTTTTACACTGTTTGTTTACATTGGCAACAGCCTTTTTTGAGGGGGGCTGTTTGCCTTTGGTGTAGTTTATCTCACTATAAGATACATTTATATTATCCGTAAGTGTCTCATTAATTATTTAATATAAATTTAAAATTTTTGACCACACTTTGCCATCGGATCCATCGGGGCTCAACGTTACTTTTCAGCAACTTGGGCTTCGCTGAAAAAATATTTTTTCAAAATTATTTTGATTTGCAATTGTTTTTTCATTTATTAATGGATCATGTTATTATGTATCTTTGTGTCAGGGGTTTGTGCGAGTAACTAGGACTTGTTGTTGACTTTTCACAATGAAAGGATATTGTTCAAATTGTAATGGGAAGAAATCTTCCTCTGACTTTCATGATCATTGTATTAATTGTAGTCAGTGTTCTCGCACTAATCCCTGTCCTATATGTCAATATTAGGATGACAAACATTGGAAACGTGTGTCACGGTATGTTGTTTCTGGAGAAAGGGCTATGCCGGTTCTTTCTCCGCAAGGTCACTCTACTCTCTCAGTTTCTATTTCAGAGGAACAAGAACAGGGTGATGTTTCCATGTTATCTTCTACAAGTGTGCGTCCGTCGTCACAAATGAATTCAGAGCTAGCGGCAAAAGTGCTCATGGAGATTAGACAAATGTCGTCCGCTAGCTCGCCCGGTGTAGCGTCCATTCACCAAATGGTTCGGCAGCCGGGTTTGTCCGATGCGGTCCAGGAGGAAATTTTGGGTGATGCGAGCACTATAAACACACAATGTGCACACCCAGTGACGGCGGATATTAAGCGAGAACGGAGGAAGCCTTTGAGTCCGGTTCCTAGCTCGTCCAGGTCCAGCCGGTCCACGAGCGAGAGAGGCCCCTCTCTCGTACAACAACATCTGGGACCAGATGTTGTGGTACAAAATGTGTCTTTAGCGGAGCATACGTCCGTCGCTCGGGACGCTCCGTTGTATAGGCAGTCCGCGGAGACTGCTAAGGCTTCCTCTTCTCGTCAGCGCACACGACCGCACTTTGGCTGCGTGACCGCCGATATCTTACCAGCTTCGCCGATCAAGGATTCTTCGGCGACCAGGTCACACCATCCGGCAGCCAGGGATTCGAGACCGATGGACTCCGGACGTTCGCATAGGAAAAGTATGCGGGAGCCATCTGATGCGGAGCTGCCCTCGGCGAAGCAGCGAAAGACTTCGCCTCCGCAGGTCTCGACGCCGGACATTCTTGTGCAGATAGCACAGCTTATCGCAGCAGCCGACAGAAACGGTGTCGGATCGAGAATTATCCGACGGCGCTGGGTCAGTACGCTCCGCCGAAGCATCGGGGGCGGACGACCGGGAGCATCATGAGGTCCGACCGGATGGTGAAAGGGATACAGATGATTTGGAGCTATCCCTTTCGGAACAACATAAAGCTGCCGTGGACTTCATTCGGCACTTTCTCCCTCAAGTTGTTCTGTCGGGCCAGACTGCTGTGGTTCCGGACAAGAGGATTATAGCGTCATTGGACTCTGAATTTTTTGAGTGGTTCAGAGACATCGCTCCCGAGTTTCCGTCGCAGTCCAATAATGTTGCAAGAACATTTGAATTATTGAACGACGCTATATTTAAACTTGCTTCCATGACGGGGAAAGCAGGTTCTTTGTCCGCTAATACTCTCAACCTGCCTTTCATTAATGCAAGGAATAAATTCGACACGGCAGGACAGGGTATCCCGAGAGTTCCTCTGCGTATGGACGACGAGGCGGAAGACTTAGAGCTATCATTACCGTCGTCGGCTTCTATTCCAACCGCGGTGTTGGAAACAGCTATTGCGTCTAACAGAGCCAATTTAGATGCCTTATCTTACGCAGATCACCTTACTAAGGCATTATCACTGCGCCTTCAAGGGAAAGAGTTTCAGGATATACAATCCTCTTTAAGACTTCTTTCAAGGGCAGTAGCTTATCCCACGTGTAACTCCGCCCTTTCAGTGGCAAATCTGGAGTTGGTTAGACGTGACGCAGCCCTAGCTACATCCACACTCGTGGATACTAAGGTGAAGAACTCTCTTAGAGTCGCTTCGGTCTCCGGAGAACTTCTCTTTGACGGCAAGCTTTCTGCTATTTATGATAAAATTACAAAGAAAGCTTCGGATTCTCTGTTGTTCAAATCTGCTTCTAAGAAGTCGGATACAGCAGACAAGAATAAGACAGGCACTTCTGGGTCTAATGCACCCAAGAGAGGTTCCTATAGAGGTTCCGGTGCGTCCTCTTGGTCTTATTCGAGAGACCGTCAGGGTAGCGACTCTCGTTCGGGACGTCCTTCGGGCAGGGACAACCGGTCGGACGCCCCGAAGTCGACGGGGCGAGGTGCGGGTCGTGGAGGACGTGGTTTCTTCTACCGCAGGCCTTGCAGGTCCAGGAGGTGATGGCTTAAACCTCTATCGCGTACCGGTTGGCGGAAGGTTGTCGAGCTTTTCACAAGAATGGGCGTCGATTACGGACGACCCTTGGGTGAGAGGAGTGACTTCGGAAGGTCTAAAGATATCCTTCAAACGAAAGCCTCCATTAACTCGAAGTCCAAAGTGGACTCAACTTCCGTCAAATCCGCAGAAAAGAGACGCTCTGTTATCAGAGGTGCAGTCTCTTTTAATGAAGAACGCGGTAGAGGTCGTAGAAAACCAGGAGACTCCGGGATTCTACAGCCATCTGTTTCTGGTTCCGAAACCAGACGGCTCGTTCCGTCCAGTCATAGATTTGAGCTGGATAAACAAGCTGATCGTCGCTCCGAAATTTTATATGGAGACGATTCGGTCGGTCAGAGCGAGTATTCGGGTGAACGATTATGCAACAAGCATAGATCTCAAAGATGCGTACTTTCACGTCATGGTACATCCGACATTCCGAAAGTATCTACGCTTCACAGTCCTAGGAGTGGTGTATCAATTCCGGGCGATGTGCTTCGGATTGAATCTAGCACCCTGGGCTTTCACTCGGGTAATGAACTCGGTAATGATCTATTTCCGAGCTCATTCATCTGCGGTAACGTCAGCCTACCTGGACGACATTCTTCAGAGGTACGGCAATGAGTTAACGCTTCAGAACGATGTTCAGAATCTACTTCTATTGCTCCGACGTCTCGGTTTTATAGTAAACGAGGAGAAGTCGGATCTGGTGCCGTCCAAGTCATTCACTCATCTGGGAATGAGCTTCGAGACGCACAACAATCTCGTTCGTCTGCTGTTAACCAGAGCGAAATTAGTCAGTTGTTACGCTCGCTATTGTCTGCACGCAGACAAAGTCACAGCGAGAGAATTTATGAGACTGATAGGTCTGTGCGGAGCCGCTGCGGATCTCATTCCGATGGGGCGGTTACGTACACGTCCTCTCCAAATTTTCTTGACTCAGAATTGGAGTGTGAAAATTCATTCGCTCGACGTAGACGTTCTCTTGTCAGATATAAAGTGAAACAAGAGATTCAGACTTGGGCAAACATTCAGTGGTTAACTCAAGGAGTTCCGCTGCAGTTGCCGGATCCGAGTTTTACCATTATGACGGATGCCAGTCAAACAGGTTGGGGTGCATCATTAATCCCAACAGATTCGAGATGCCAGGGTCTTTGGGATCCGCAATTCCTGTGCAAGAACATAAACATCAAGGAAATGATGTCAATTTGGCTTGCGTTACGTCATTGGATGGACATTATTCACAATGCTCATGTCCAAATCCTATCCGACAATACGACAGTAGTGGCGTATATACGGAATCAGGGAGGCACTCATTCAGTTCCGTTGTTCAATCTAACGGAAAGAATCCTTCTGTTTGCGCTAGAACATCAGGTTCTTCTTTCGGTCCGTCACATACCGGGTCGTCTGAATGTGCTAGCAGACTCCCTTTCACGAAAGGGTCGCTTGTTGCCGTCGGAGTGGACTCTCAACAAACAAGTATTCAATCAGATTTGCTACCAATGGGAACGGCCAATGATAGACTTATTTGCGACACATCTCAACAATCAGTTGCAGACGTATGTGTCTCCGTGTCCGGATCCAAGAGCATTTGCAGTAGACGCTCTGTCGATCCCTTGGGACGGAATGATAGGATATGCGTATCCTCCAGCGCCGTTAATTCAACAAGTATTGCTAAAGATAAAACAATCTCAATGCAAGATTCTGTTGGTAGCATCTCTGTCGCCACAGAGACCGTGGATAAATCTACTCAGGTGTCTGTTGTGGGACCTACCGCGAAAGCTTCCTCCACGGGAGGATCTTCTTTCGCAGGGGAAATCGCGCCAACTCCATCACAACCCGCAAGGTCTCAACCTTCACGTTTTTCCGTTGTGCGGTCCTTCTTGCATGGCAAGCACTTTACAGGATGAGCAGTGGACGCGATTTCTAACAGTAGGAGGACCTCCTCTTCACTAAACTATGTGGCTAAGTGGAAGGTTTTTCGTCGTTGGTGTAGGGATCATTCTGTAGATATATTCGATCCCTCTATACCAGACATTGCAAACTTTCTAGTATACTTGTTTGACGAAATCAAACTGCAGCCTGTTACTATTAAGGGTTATAGGTCTATGTTATCTGATACCTATGCACATCATGATAGTTTACAAATTGGATCTAATGTCTCTTTATCTAAGTTGGTTAGAAACTTTTCGATAAATAGACCCAGAACTCTTAGATTAATTCCTAAATGGAATTTAGCTTGGGTTCTTCTTAAATTGAAGGAAAAGCCATTTGAACCTCTTGGGACAGTAGATTTCAAATTCTTACCTTATAAGACAGCTTTTCTCTTAGCTTTCTCTTCTGCTAGAAGAATCAGTGAGCTTCATGCACTGTCGGTGGATGATTCTCACTATCGTAGTGTCGGGAACACTATCACCTTCACTACTAATGTGGGATTTTTAGCTAAGAATCAGGCTCCTAATAAATATCCGGAACCTATTGTTATTAAGGCTCTTCTGTCTTCAGACGGGCGTAGGCCTTTACTCTGTCCTGTTAGAGCGTTACGTATCTATAAACAGAGATCTCAGTTTATCAGAAAGGGACGGAAACGTTTCTTTCTGTCTTTGATGCCTAATAGAAAGGACATTTTGGTCCATTCTATTGCTAGATGGATTCAATTAACTATCCGTACTGCTTATGAGAGTTTATCTTCTTCTCAGCAGTCTGTGCTTAAGATTTCCGCTCATGAAGTAAGAGCTCTTTCTACTTCTTGGGCTTATGCTAATAGTGTTGCTATTACAGATTTAATGAAGGCTGCTTATTGGTTTCAGCCATCCACATTCACAAATTTTTATCTCAGAAATATTGAGTCCATTTCTGGAGACCTGCATTGTTTAGGTCCGTTATCTGTTGCTCAGAATGTCGTCCACTAAACAGTTGCAACTATAGTTATGCAGGCTTTCTGTTCCGGCAGTGACTCCGTCCGGCTGCCCTCTTCGCTCTGGGCTATTTGACCCAGGGCAAGGGGAAGGGGGGGGGGGGGGCGGGTGTTCCCTTAGGTCACCTGCTTTATAGTGAAAAGCAAGGGAATGCCTCCTCCAAGTCAGTATTTCTGAGTCGCTTCCGGGATGGTTTTAAAGTGTAATATTAATGTTAAAATTCATTCATGTCTTATTTTTAAAGTGTAGCTCGGTGTGAAGCATTTGTATATGTCAAGTGTCAAACGGGCTTTAATATACAATACTCGGACACTTTTAAATGACTATAAAGAGTCTCAGTTCTCTGGACTACTTTATTTATTGGCTTACTTTAAAAATAATTAGTATAAGGGTTATACTGGATGTTAATAGAAAACATGAATATTATTGTGCTCAATTATTAAGGGTATTGTATCTTTCTAATTTAATATTAAATAAGAAAGATACATGTAAAGCCTAATACTCCTTTTCTCCTTAAGGGGTTACCTCTTTATTATATAGTTGAGCTTATTGGATTTTCCTCTATGTCCTAGGCCCTCCCGCCTGTTTACTATTCAGCTAAGTCTGGGTCATTGGTACAGTATAAAAATGTTAAAAAATTTATAGTAATTTATATATTTTTTATACTTACCAATGACCCAGACGGGGATGGCCCTCCCAGGAGTTGGGAACTCTTGCCTCCCCGCTGAGTACATAGCGCTGACCAGGCACTGCCAGTAAGAATGATAATTGGCGCCAATTTCGGGATGTCCGTGACACTGCGCATGCGCAGTGGGGGCATAGTATGGAGGTCCTATAGGACATCATTTCTTTTTGTTTTGGATGCAAATTTTGGGGATTGGGGGGCAAAATTTGTGTTTGGCCCTGGTTTTGTTAGAGTTAGCACCAGCTAAGTCTGGGTCATTGGTAAGTATAAAAAATATATAAATTACTATAAATTTTTTAACTTTCGATCTTATGACATTTGTAGGATTTTCAGGATAATTCTACAACCTACTTTAACCCTCTTCGCACTGATAGAAAAATGGCAAAGTTTTCAGCAGTAGATTTTTCCCATAATGCAGTTTGATATTTAACCAAATATACCTTGTTTGACAGAACTCAGTCACAGCATAACAGCTTTCACATCATCAAACATCATTGATTGGAGGAGTTACCACATTTATTGACTTAATGCCATCTTGTGGGGGGGGGGGGGGGGGATTGGCAGATTGAGCTGCAGTGTTTTTTGCTGATGTTCAAGCAATCCATTTATATAGAGATCAGTGGCATAAGTGAACTGAATTTTAATATAACAATTAACGTATGTTTGGAGGGTGTTAAAGGTTATAAACAGCCCCAAGAAGAATGAATAACAGCTTGAGGGTTTATTACCGGTCTCAGACGAAGTAATAAGACAAAGGGTTGTTATTCAGCTTAGCTATACTCTGTTAATATACTAGAGAATGCCTGCTAAAGTAGTAATAGTTTATATTCTTTAACTGGTTGAGTGCTAGAAGCCACTATCATGGCTCTATTGAAAAGTGCTGAAAGCCATTTCTGTGGCTTCACTCTGTATACAGTAGTTCATAGTTGGATCAGCAGGAGAAATATTAATATAAATTAGTTTTGTTGCAATTTATTGGAGAGTGACAACTGATGCTCTCCAATAAATTGTAACAACACAATTATTTATGAACAATATATTACTGAACTAAGGTTCCTCTTGCTGGTAGTGCAATATAGTGTTGAAATGATTTGTGACTCGTCAACGCCAATGTGATTAGTACTAAACAAATCTATTAACCGATTAGTGAATCACTTGTTGATTAGTCACCTGAGCATATTCTCTAAAGCCTTGAAGTTTCCACTTTATGTTCCTTTAAGAAATTTCATTTAATTTTATTAAAATTAATTTAGTGCTTTCAATTTGAGGTGCGCTATCACACTCATGCTTTTACATTGGAAACAAGAAGCTCTCTTTTTCGTGATTCTCTAATTTTCAAGAAAATAGATTAAATTACCATGCAAAGATTCGAGATTCCATTATACTGAGTAAAACACATAAATGAGGTGTGAACGGTACAAATACCTGCAAACTGTTGTGTCATTTAATTAACGCTGACACCAGAAGTACATCTACAGAAGTTTTTGCTTTTTCAACACGTTCTTGTTTTGTGTAAATGTTGCTGTAATAAGATTGGTCAGAAAACAAAACGTCACATAATTTTATTTACTACTAAATGAAGTTTTACAACTCGTATTACGTAGTACACATACGGACTGAACAAATTCCTCTGTTTGGTCATGTGATGTTTTTAATATTCAATGAGGCTATTGTTTATAGTTTGTCTAGCTTTTCATTGGGGGATGATTAAGTTAAGCAGGTCATGGAACAATCACATCATCATAGTACACTTCTTCAGGGACCTGTTTTCTGCTTTCAAAGTTTTTTAGCACAATACCAAAGTGCAAAAATTTCTTATTAGACTGCAATATACAAGGGAATTTGGAGAGAAAAGTTCAATTTCACTTAAAAATATTTGACAGAACCGAATATTGGAACATCAAAGATTTATTATTAGACCAATTTATTTTTTGCAGCACCGGTTGTTTTGTCGTAAGGACATGGAGACATCGGCTTCCGTAATGTCGCACAGTTAGACCCATTAATTGTATTGTAATTTTGAAGCCACTCCAGCCAATGAATTTAGTTTTAAGACCACAGTTTTGTAGAATTTATTGCTTAGTTTAGCATCTGACATTGCAAAACCGACTAGTCGATTAATCATTGACTCCCATCTGGCAATTAGTCGAATAGTAAAAATCCAAATGGTATTAATCGTTTCAACACTAGTGTGATGTGTTTGAAAAAAACAGTCGCATTACAAATTACCACTGAAAAATAATTTAGCACTCAACCACTTAATCACTTATCATTCAGAACATTTGTTGTATAAGATGTTAAATTTTTTTTTGCATAGATTGTTAAGTACTTTAATTTAATCGCTGGTCATTCTGAACAAACTATTGAAAAGTTGTCCTTTTTAATGAGCATCTTTTGTTAATTACCTTGTTCGTATGTATGTTGTTTACTTTTGTTTTTCCATTGAAAGCAGTCTTTGATTGCAATTTTTTTCATTGAACAGGTGCTTTCCTTTGGTGAGAATGTGACCAGTTTGACAAATTTTTATGAAAATGTTATTTATTTTTGTTGTTCGCTGGGGTATGAATCTGTAGAATGCTGGAAGCTCATATTTGGGCTTTATTCTGAAGTACAGGTGCTGCAACTTAACGGCTTCATACTCAGTCAATGTGCTTCATATTATCTTTGAAGTAAAGTTATTTTGTCTGTAAGGAGTTGTCTCATTACAAGTTTTGGAAGAGTTGGTGGGGGGGGGGGGGAATGACACTTGCAAACTGAATTCTTGAATAACTACATTTTTGCGTCGAACCTAGCTTATGGTCCCACATTGGAACGAGCTCATTCCACTGAGGGATCATAAGTTATGTTTTTGAGACAAAGAATGAAAAAATTATGAAAATTAAAGGGTGATTTTTGTGAATAGTACTCCTCAGTTCAGGCCATTACATTGTGTAAAGGGTTAAAAAAACATTCGGTTCTTATGATAATATCTTGGTGGGTGGTTTCATGGGTGGAGGAGGTGCGAGTACATGGAGTTAACCAACAAGAGGCAAGTATCTGTCATAGTTTACCAACTGACAAACTCATCAACACCAGAACTTAAGCTCAGGTCCAGTTCATTCCTGCATATAATCGTGCGGCCATAT
Source organism: Pictodentalium vernedei (assembly GCA_031216915.1). Classification (NCBI taxonomy): domain Eukaryota; kingdom Metazoa; phylum Mollusca; class Scaphopoda; order Dentaliida; family Dentaliidae; genus Pictodentalium; species Pictodentalium vernedei. The sequence continues at coordinate 392,232,196 of CM062289.1, forward strand.
GACTTGGCACATGAAAGCAAGAAGTTTTGTTCAAGTATGCGACACAGTTTAATCTTTGGTTCATTAAATCTTTGAATCTGATTCAATATTGAATCAGTGAGCCAAATCATCTCATAATGATTTTATTTATTTATTTATTTATTTATTTATTTATTTATTTATTTATTTATTTATTTATTAGTGTTGAAGGTCACATATTTCTTCACAATGCTAGTAGTGACTGCAACATGGAGATAAGACCAAATTTACTCCATCGTTTATACCCATGTTGCCCATTTCAGAGGACTTCCACCCCAAGCATTGGTGACTGTGTCCTATTTTACCAGTAAAACATAGGTTATTTACAACAGTAAACAAGCACTGATTCATTTCCTGGGGTTCCCACACTACGATTTTGTGTAACTGGGCCATGAATAATTTTGAATTGTTTCAGTGGGACTTTTATTTGTTTTTAACAGTACAGTAAAATTATTCTTATGAATTCTTATGAATGGGAACATGTTGGTGTCTCCTCTACCCCTCAGCATCATTCCTCATGATGGGTACCAGTTGAATCAATTAACAAACTCAGCTGCACAATTGTTTATAACCTACCATATAGCTGCACAATTCTTTTTATATACCAGAAAATTTAGATGGAATCAGCTAAACCCACCCAGAACTATACAGATGATTGCCCTTGAAACTTAATTATGTTTTGTTCTTACTTAACCCTTTACCCAACGTAACGGCCAAAACCGGCCAGTGCTATTCTCAAAAATCTCCAATTAATTTTCTTTATTTTTTCATTTTTTGTCTCAAAAACATAGGTTATGACCCCTCTTTGGAACGAGCTCGACGAGCTCGTTCCAATGAGGGGTCATAACCTATGTTTTTGAGACAAAAAATGAAAAAAAAATAGTTATTCAAGAATTTTTTTTTGCAAGTGTCATCTGCTTTTCAGGTTAGGTAAAGGGTTAACCCTTTACACAAAGAATGAATGAATTTTTTTTTTCAACTGCTTAACTTGCAAATGAGGGGTCACATAATTTAGTTTTGTTGCCATTTTTAAAAAAAAAATTTTTTTCAACTGCTTAAATTGTTAATTACGTGGGTGGAGGAGGCTGATTCATTAGGTAAAGGGTTTAAATCATAGCTTTTGTCTCCCAAATTGGAATAACACCATTTCACTTTGTCCGGTAGTGGTCTTTTGCCGTGCTTGAAAGAAAACAAACTTTAGTGTTATTTGGGAAAAATATTTGTTCTTCATGTGTGATTGGATTCTTTTTGTGTAGCCCACCTTAGACGTCTTAAACCATGGATGTTGCTTATAAAGAGCTTTTTTTTTACCAGAATTTGTTCACCATAAAACCATATTGTTCAGTATGAATTTAGTTGTTAGTTATAAGGTGAAAAATGTAACTGTTGTTTCAAGAAATCTGTGATACTTTTAATGCAAATAAAGTCAAAATAGATGTAGTTATTTTGAGTTTAAATTATTGACACCTCATGTGTATAACAGCACGGCACACAGGTCTGTTGGGGTGAAAGACTCTGCCATAAGCTGTTTATTATTACTAGATTATGTGCATCCAGCCGTCCAACCATCCATCCATCCGTCCATTCACAGTGATATCTTGCCAGTGAGTGTATCGATTTCAATGAAATTTAGTATGAGGGTTCCATATGACAAGCCACTCCTGCACATGTTATAAAAAATTGCTTGCACATTTTCAACAGAGTACATTTCCTTACTTTATTATGCTTCATCGGTCCAAAACTGCAGTGGGGATATAATTGCCTTCAGCAATAGCTCTTGTAATGATCTATACCTTTTCTGATGCCCTGATTGGAATAAAGAGGAACCCACTTAATTGGATATCTCTTAACTGAATAATTCTATTAATTAAATGTAACTTCCAAACACAAAACCATTAAACATACCTTCAGTACAAATTTGATGTTTTAATTTCATATAGATTATAGAGCAAACACCTGTTAATTGAATGAAATTATCGAGAAATGACTCTGACAATCACTAAAATTCTTTGTTTATAGACTTATTTGATCTTTGTTCATCCAATACAGGCATTTAATCTATTATGTCTTTTTTGACAGAGCTCTGTCAAACAAGATATGATAGAATAAATGTTCACTTCATCCCTAGAATACAAGAAGGTGACCGAATCCCTATTAATTGAATACTCCTGGTTTTTGAATAATTTTCATCAGTAAAATGTATATTCAGTTAACAGGTTTCTGATGTATAATCTTCCTGAGTTTGAGTCATAATCTTATGAGCTTAGAAATGGCAGGGTAACATGCAAGCAAGACATAATCTTGTATGTTTGTTTGCTTGTTTGGGTTTAATGATACTTTCAACAGCCAGAGTCATATGTTGGACCTTAGTCTCGTTATCAACAGTTAACAGTAGTTATTGAATAAGCCTCCGGCATAATATATATATGTAGGGAGCCAAGATGTAACAGAAACCAAGGCAAAGGAAAGTTGTGATCAGTGTACGGACATGGAAAATGGATTAAGTCTATTCAAGCTATTAATATTTTTATACTGTACCAATGACCCAGACATAGCTGGTGCTAACTCTTAAAATATAGGGCCAAACACAAATTTTGCCCCCCAATCCCCAAAATTTGCATCTAAAACTAAAGAAAACATGTCCTGAAAGGCCCTCCACACTTCGCCCCTACTGCGCATGCGCAGTGTCAAGGACGTTCCGAAATTGGCGCCATTTATCATTCTAAGTTTGGCCCTTCATCAGTTAACATCTGACTGATCTTTGTGCTTTTAAATCTCAGTTTAAATGATGCCAGACACATAAATATTAGTGAAATGGTGATTCTAAGGAGGATAGAAAAGGAGGAGAGGAAAAGAATGTGTGACAGAATATTATCAGGGCTGTAACTTAAAATTTTTTAATGAAATTATGTTAAGTTACCTATTTTCAAGGCAGCAGCCATTTTGTTGTCATTCTGATTATTTAGTTACACTGTTTTTTCAAGTGTTTTTCCTCTCTCCCTGTCCTTTAAGTTCCCCCTTGCTATTCTCCCATGCTTTTGGCATAGTTTCTGTAATTATTATTACTAAAATTTCTTGGGAGTTTTAGCTGAATAACAGAATGAATTCTGTTCTTTCCCCATGTTTACGTCTTCACCTACGGGTGGTTAGGCGTTGTGTTCTGCATCTACCATCTGATGTTCTGCAGTTTCTTCCCTGGAAGTCTCTGTTTTGCATCAGATGGTGTATTTTTGGTAACTGATTTCGGGCCTGGGTGCCTGGAGTCTTATTTTAGTGTTTTTACACTCATTGTTTACATTTACAACAGCCCTCTGTGTGAGGGGGGGATTTCTAAATAATAATATCTTTATGTTATTTTAATCATAACTAGATACATTATTATTGTTCGTAAGTGTTGAATAAATTGTTTAAAATATTTTTAAAATTTTTGTCCACACTTAGGCTTGGGATCCATTGGGGCTCAACGTTACTTTTCAGAAACTTGGGCTGTTCTGAAAAAATATTTTTTCAAAATATTTTGATTTCAATTATTTTTTCTATATTAATGGATCATATTATTATTATGTATTTGATTGCCAGGGGTTAGTGCGAGTACCAGGACTTGTTTTCTTTTCACATTGAAAGGATATTGATCAATTGTTTTAAGAGGAAGTCTTCCTCTGACCTTATTATCATTCTATATGTGGTCAGTGTACTCGCATTAACTCCTGTTCTGTATCGTATGATTTCGATGACAATATGGGAAGCGTATGTCACGGTATGTTGTTGGGGATTTGGACACTCCGGTCCTTTCCCCGCAGGGTCACTCTACTTTATCAATTTCTATTTCAGACGATCAAGATTAGGGTGATGTATCTGTGATGTCTTCCAACAGTGTGCCTCCGTCGTCACAATTAATGAAGGGCTAGCGGAAAAGTGCTCATGTAATACGCCAATTGCCTAAGAGGACCCTAGTAGGTTCGACGGCCTTTGACGTCCGCTAGCTCGCCCGGTGTAGCGTCCATTCACCGAATGGTTCGGCAGCCGGGTTCGTCCGTTGCGGTCTAGAAGGAATTTTGGGGTGATGCGAGCACTATAAAATTAACTTAATGCACACCCAGTGACGGCGGATCGGAGGGAGAACGGAGGAAGCCTTTTAGTCCGGTTCATAGCTCGTTCCGGTCCATCCGGACGGCAAGCGAGAGAGGCCCCTCTCTCGTTCAACAACATCTGGCCCCAGATGTTGTGGTACAAATGTGTCGTTAGCGGAGCATACGTCCATCGCTCGGGACGCTCCGTTGTATAGGCAGTCCGCTGAGACTGCTAAGGCTTCCTCTTCTCGTCAGCGCACACGACCGCACCTTGGCTGCGTGACCGCCGATATATTACCAGCTTCGCCGATCAAGGATTCTTCGGCGACCAGGTCACACCATCCGGCAGCCAGGGATTCGAGACCGATGGACTTCGGACGTTCGCATAGGAAAAGTATGCGGGAGCCATCTGATGCGGAGCTGCCCTCGGCGAAGCAGCGATAGACTGCGCCTCCGCAGGTCTCGACGCCGGACATTCTTGTGCACATAGCACAGCTTATCGCAGCATCCCAGCAGCCGACAGAAACGGTGTCGGATCGAGAATTATCCGACAGCGCTGGGTCGGTAGCCGGGGACTCGAGGCCTGCAGACTCCGGACGTTCGCATAGGAAGTGTGCGGGAGTCAACGTACACGGAGCTTCCAGCGGCAATGCATCGTAAGTCCGCTACTGCACAGGCCTCGGGAACGGACGTGCTTTCCTTAATAGCACAGTTTATCGCAGCATCCCAGCATCAACTGAATCTGTCGCATATATTTTATCCGACGATGCTGGGTCGGGACGCTCCGCGGAAGCGGGTACGGACGTCCAAAAGTTTCATCCGGTCCGACGGGATACCGAAAGGGATTCGGTGGATTTCAAGCTTTCCCTTTCGGAACAACATATGCTGCGATGCCGGATAAGAAACTGATAGCGTCGGTGGACTTAGAAATTTTTGGTTCGGTTCAGGGACATCGTCCCTCAGTTCCGACATAGTCCAATAATGTCACACAAACTTTCGAATTATTGAACGACGCTATATATATTATTATTTTATGCTTGCTATCCAAGCATTTCTGGTTTCTTGTTCGAAGAGTTATGGAGATGTCTTTCAAAAGTGTGCCTCTGTCGTCATAGTTAATGAAGAGTTAGCGGCAATAAGTGCTCATGGAATATGTCTATCGCTTACGGAGTGACATTCGCTAGCTCACCCGGTGTAGCGTACATTCATCGAATGGTTCGGCTGCCGGGTTCGTCCGTTGCGGTCTAGGAAGGAGATTTGGGTGATGCGAGCACTTTAATTACTTTAGTACTCACCCAGTGACGGCAGATTGAGGACAGATCGGAGGAAGCCAACAACATAGGGGACCGCATGTTGTGGTTCAGATATTTTACATTCGGAGCATATGTCCGTTGCTCGGGACGCTCCGTTATATTGACAGTCCGAGAGACTGTCTTTAATGCTTCCTCATCCTCACAGCAGGGCACACGACCGCACATTGGCTACGTGACCTCGAGTATCCGATCAGTTTCGACATTCAGTGATTCCACAGCGAATAGGTCGCGCCATCCGGTAGCCAAGGGACACGAGGCCTATACACTCCGTTCGCTCGCATATTGGAAGTATGCACGGGGTAACGATCTCGGAGCTTCCTGCGGCAATGCATCGTAAGACCGCTGCTCCTCAGGCCTCAGTGACGGACGTGCTATCCGAGTTAGCACAGTTGTTTCGCAGCATCCCAGCAATTGACGGTTTCTCGGTCGAATCAGGAATTATCCGACGGCGCTGGGTCGGTGCGGTCCGCGGTTGCATCAAGCTACGGACGACCGAACGCTTTATAGGGTCCGACAGGATGGCGAAAGGGATTCGAAAGATTTCGAGTTTTCCCTTTAGTAGTATCGGAAGATGCCTTTCATATCTTCTGGCATTTCTTCCAGTGATTATTTTTCGGACTTCATTGCTGCGATCTTGGATAAGAGACTTATAGCGTCATTGGACTCGGATTTTTCGATCGGTACAGGGACTTTGTCCCTGACTTACCGACGCAGTCCAATATTGTCATTACAACATGTGTTTTATTTTTCGACGCTATATATTTATATATATATACAAGCCTGCTACTAAGCATGATAGTTTAGTTTCTTGTCCGCGTGGCTCATTTCTGCCATTTTATCTTTTTTACATATAGTTTATTTTGGCAGAGCAGGGCATACCGAGAGTTCATATGCGTCTAGACGGTGTGATTAAAGACTGCATATATTCTTTTTCGCCGTTTATGTCTTTTCCAATTTCAATGTTGGGAACGACATTATGTATAGTAGACTTAACTTAGACGCTTTATTATACGTAATCCGCCTTACTGAGGCGTTATCATTACGTCTTCAAGAAAAGATTTACGGGATATTATTCTCAATGTAATTTCTTTTGAGGGCAGTAGTTTGTTCACGTATAACTCCGCCCTTCAGTGGCTGATTGGAGTTGGTTAGACGTGATGCAGCCCTAGCTACATCCACGCGTGGATAGTAGGTTAAGAACTCTCTCAGAGTCGCTTCGTTCTCGGAGGAGCTTCTCTTCGACGGCAACTTTCCGGCAATCCATGAATTGCTTGATTTATACATTCTCTTGTCTATCTAGTGTTACAAGAGATTCAGACTGGGGCAAACATTCGGTGGTTGACTCAGAGAGTGCCGCCGCAGTTGCCGGACCCGAGTGTGGCTGTTATGACGGTTGCCAGTCAAACAGATTGGGATATATACTGATCCCTACGGATTCGAAGTGCCAGGGTCTTTGGGTTCCGCAGTCTTTTAGCTATCAGTTTAACTTCCGCGGAATAATGTTTTTTAGGCTTGCTTTATGTCATTGCATGAACATTATTCATAAACGCATGCCCAAATTCCTGTCCTTTAATTCGACAGTAGTGGCGTATCTCCGGAACCAGGGAGGCACTCTTTCGTTTCCGTTATTCAATTTAATGGAAAGAATCCGTCTGTTGGTTATAGTACACCAAGTTCAGTTTTGGTCCGTCATATTCTGGGTCGTCTGATTGTTTTATCGCACTCCCGTTCTCTTACGGGTCGCTTGTTGCTGTCAGAATGGACTCTCAACAAACAAGTATTTAATCAGATTTGCTATCTATGGGAGCGCCCAATGATGTTTTATTTATGACACAGCTTGCTAATCAATTGCAGACGTATGTGTTGGCTTGTCCAGATCTCTGAGCTAATACTGTTAACGCTCTATTGATCTATAGGACGGAATGATAGGATACGTGTATCCTCCGGCGCTGTTGTTTTAGCAGGTATTGCTAAGATAAACAACCACAATACATTTCTGTTGATAGCATCTCTATCTTCACAGAGATCATGAGTAATTTACTCTCTTGTCTACTGTGGATCTTAACGTGAAATCTTCCTCTATGTGAGGATCTTTTTTTCACTGGGTAAATCGTGTCATCTTTATCACAACCAGCAAGGTCGCAACCTTCATGTATTCCGTTGTGTGGTCCGTATTGCATTGTAAGCACTGTACTGGACGAGCTTTGGACGCGATTTCTTACTATAGGAGATCCTCTTCTTCGCTATTCTATGCGACTAAAGTGGAGGCTCTTCCGTCGTGGTGTAGGGATCATTATGTTCATATGGTTGATCCCTCCATACTACTCATTGCTATTTTTTAGTATACTTGTTTCACAAGATCTACTGCAGCCTGTTGTTATTTAGGTTATAGGTTTATGTTACCTCATACCTATGCACTCTACGATAGTTTACAATTGAGTCTTTTGTCTCTTTATCTAAGTCAGTTAGTAACTTTTTGATAAATAGACTTAGAATCTTTAGATTAAATTCCTATACGGATTTTAACTTCGGTTCTTATTTAGCTAAGTAATCATTTGAGCCTCTGGAAACAGTAGTTTTCAAATTCTGACCTTTTAGACAGTAATTCTGTTGGTTTCTCTTTTACTGTAGAGTCAGTGAGTTTCATGCACTATCGATGGATGATTTTCACTTTCATAGTTTCGGAATCAATACTTCCGTTACTATTTAGGTTGGATTGTTGCATAAGAGTTAGGCTCCTATTATCCGGAACCTATTATTTTAAGGTCCTTCCGTCTTCGTATGGGCATAGGCCTTTACTCTTTCCGGGTACAGTTTATGTATTTATAAACAGATATCTGTTTATTACAAGGGCGTAAGCTTCTTCTGTCTTTGATGTCTAGTAGAAGGACGTTACGCTCCATTTTATTGTTCATGGATTCTATTAACTAGCGTACTGCTTATGGTATATCATTGGCTTAGCAGTTGTGCTTAAGATTTCGGCTCATGAAGTAAGAGTTCTTCTACTTCTTGGGCTTACATTAATAGTGTTGCTATTATAGATTTTTGAAGGCTGCTCATTGCGCTCAGCCATCCATTCATGAATTTTATCTCAGAAATATCGAGTCCATTTCTGGAGGCCTCTATTGTTAGGTCTATTATCTACTGCTCAGAATGTCATTCACTTAACAGTTGCTACTATAGCTAGGTAGGCTGTCTGTTTCGGCAGTGTCTCCGTTCGGCTGCCCTCGTCGCTCTGGGCTATTTGACCCAGGGCAAGAAAAAGGGGGGGGGGGGGGGGGGGTGTTCCCTTGGGTCACCTGTTTTTACTATGAAAACAAGGGGATACCTCCTCCGGAGTTAGTAATTCTGAGCTGTTATTGGGATGGTTGTTTAGTGAGAAGTTTAAGTTTATAAAATTCATTCAAGTCTTAGTTTTTAAAGTATAGCTTTTGAATATTGCATATGTCAACGGACATGATTATGCAATTCTCACACACTTTTAGGAGTATAAGAGTCTCTATTCTCTAGACTTACTTTATTATTGGCTTACTTTAAAAATTATTAGTATAAGGATTATTGGATATTAATAGAGTACATGGATGTATGAAGCTCAATTTTTGGAAGGTGTTGTATCTTTCTAATTTATCATAAATAAGAAAGATACATGTAAGGCCTATTACTTCTTTTCCCTACAGGGGATGACTCTATTTTATTTTATTGAGCGTATTCCATTTTGCTCTATGTCCTTGGCCCTCCAGCCTTTTTACTATTCAGCTATGTCTGGGTCATTGGTACAGTATAAAAATGTTAAAAAATTTATAGTAATTTATATATTTTTTATACTTACCAATGACCCAGACGGGGATGGCCCTCCCAGGAGTTGGGAACTCTTGCCTCCCCGCTGAGTACATAGCGCTTACCAGGCACTGGTTATTAGAATGATAAATGGCGCCAATTTCGGAACGTCCTTGACACTGCGCATGCGCAGTAGGGGCGAAGTGTGGAGGGCCTTTAAGGACATGTTTTCTTTAGTTTTAGATGCAAATTTTGGGGATTGGGGGGCAAAATTTGTGTTTGGCCCTATATTTTAAGAGTTAGCACCAGCTATGTCTGGGTCATTGGTAAGTATAAAAAATATATAAATTACTATAAATTTTTTTAACTTTTTAGTATACTTGTTTCACAAGATCTACTGCAGCCTGTTGTTATTTAGGTTATAGGTTTATGTTACCTCATACCTATGCACTCTACGATAGTTTACAATTGAGTCTTTTGTCTCTTTATCTAAGTCAGTTAGTAACTTTTTGATAAATAGACTTAGAATCTTTAGATTAAATTCCTATACGGCTTTTAACTTCGGTTCTTATTTAGCTAAGTAATCATTTGAGCCTCTGGAAACAGTAGTTTTCAAATTCTGACCTTTTAGACAGTAATTCTGTTGGTTTCTCTTTTACTGTAGAGTCAGAGAGTTTCATGCACTATCGATGGATGATTTTCACTTTCATAGTTTCGGAATCAATACTTCCGTTACTATTTAGGTTGGATTGTTGCATAAGAGTTAGGCTCCTATTATCCGGAACCTATTATTTTAAGATCCTTCCGTCTTCGTATGGGCATAGGCCTTTTCTCTTTCCGGGTACAGTTTATGTATTTATAAACAGATATCTGTTTATTACAAGGGCGTAAGCTTCTTCTGTCTTTGATGTCTAGTAGAAGGACGTTACGCTCCATTTTATTGTTAATGGATTCTATTAACTAGCGTACTGCTTATGGTATATCATTGGCTTAGCAGTTGTGCTTAAGATTTCGGCTCATGAAGTAAGAGTTCTTCTACTTCTTGGGCTTACATTAATAGTGTTGCTATTATAGATTTTTGAAGGCTGCTCATTGCGCTCAGCCATCCATTCATGAATTTTATCTCAGAAATATCGAGTCCATTTCTGGAGGCCTCTATTGTTAGGTCTATTATCTACTGCTCAGAATGTCATTCACTTAACAGTTGCTACTATAGCTAGGTAGGCTTTCTGTTTCGGCAGTGTCTCCGTTCGGCTGCCCTCGTCGCTCTGGGCTATTTGACCCAGGGCAAGAAAAAGGGGGGGGGGGGGGGGAGGGTGTTCCCTTGGGTCACCTGTTTTTACTATGAAAACAAGGGGATACCTCCTCCGGAGTTAGTAATTCTGAGCTGTTATTGGGATGGTTGTTTAGTGAGAAGTTTAAGTTTATAAAATTCATTCAAGTCTTAGTTTTTAAAGTATAGCTTTTGAATATTGCATATGTCAACGGACATGATTATGCAATTCTCACACACTTTTAGGAGTATAAGAGTCTCTATTCTCTAGACTTACTTTATTATTGGCTTACTTTAAAAATTATTAGTATAAGGATTATTGGATATTAATAGAGTACATGGATGTATGAAGCTCAATTTTTGGAAGGTGTTGTATCTTTCTAATTTATCATAAATAAGAAAGATACATGTAAGGCCTATTACTTCTTTTCCCTACAGGGGATGACTCTATTTTATTTTATTGAGCGTATTCCATTTTGCTCTATGTCCTTGGCCCTCCAGCCTTTTTACTATTCAGCTATGTCTGGGTCATTGGTACAGTATAAAAATGTTAAAAAATTTATAGTAATTTATATATTTTTTATACTTACCAATGACCCAGACGGGGATGGCCCTCCCAGGAGTTGGGAACTCTTGCCTCCCCGCTGAGTACATAGCGCTTACCAGGCACTGGTTATTAGAATGATAAATGGCGCCAATTTCGGAACGTCCTTGACACTGCGCATGCGCAGTAGGGGCGAAGTGTGGAGGGCCTTTCAGGACATGTTTTCTTTAGTTTTAGATGCAAATTTTGGGGATTGGGGGGCAAAATTTGTGTTTGGCCCTATATTTTAAGAGTTAGCACCAGCTATGTCTGGGTCATTGGTAAGTATAAAAAATATATAAATTACTATAAATTTTTTAACATTTACACTTTGCACATTTCAGGTAGATTTTTCTGACTACTACAGTAATTTTCTGTTGAAAAAGCCAACTTTGAAGCTTTGCAAAAACCATATTGTGGTAAATTATTCAACTGCAATAAAAACCTACCGGGTATATTTGTGGCATATCCAGGATTCTGGGTTTGAAGGAGCACCACATTTCAATCAGTGGTTATGATGTGAAGTATCATCCAGTGTGCAGGGCGGCACATTAGGAATGTACACAAGAGGGGGTATTCCTTTCTTGTCAGTGAGAAAATGGAGCCTCAAAATGTTAGATCAGTCATCAGTGTTGACCTTTAGTAGCTTCTTTGCACATTACCACAATGTTTACGAATCAAAATATTCTTATAATCTTGTACAGTCTCCTTCAAATTTTGAAACAGGCGAGCCAATTTAGGACAATGCAGAGGCTGTTTGCATGGGGTATGGCATCATCAGCAAAAACACATGGACATCTGCAACCTCTGGTGGTGAACGTTCACATGTTAACATGGTGAATAACATGTACCCTGGTTGGTCTCAGTTGAGTTACCCAAAACAAGTGCACCCCTGATCACCAGTGAAAAGACAGTAGTCCTCCACAGTTGAGGGTGTCACCAAATTGTGGCACTGTGTACTAAAGTGTACTGCACGTCAATCGTGCACTTGTCTTCAACCAGTGCTAACCCTGCTTGTGTGGAGTTGGGGAGGCCGAGGTGCTTGCCTTTGCTCAATGGTTCTCTCATGGTACTCCAGCTTCCTCCTCCTGCAAAGCTGCCCAACACGAGGTGCCCTTGGCTGTAAGAATTGTCATTAAACCCCAATAAATAAATATTCAAATTTTATTAATGTTTCATTTTTTTGTCTCAATAACATAGCCTTTGAACCCAATAGGTCATGATTTTGACATAAAAAATTTCGTTATCCAAGGAACTTTTGAACAAGTGATGTCTGTTATTCAAGTAAAGGGTTAAACACTGAAACAACACTTCAGCAAGAAATTATTAGCCTCCTGGTTCTCCACACCTAGTGGAAGGCTAATTGGTCAAACAAGAATAGGTTTTTGTTGCATGCCACAGATGTTGGTGTATTTGGAGACTCAGAAATGCAGCTTACACTATCAACAACACTAAACCTACCATAACTTCTCATCTCACTTCTGGTGGAGCATCCTCATTTTGTGACCTGGTTTATCTCATGATTGTAAAAGCCTTTACAGTAATATCTTGGCCTGTATATGTAGTAGAAAAAATATTTTTCAAAAACTTTCAACAAAACCATATCATGTGACCCCTCATTGGAATCAGCTCGTCGAGCTCGTTCCGACAAGGGGTCACATGATATGGTTTTGTTGAAATTTTTATTTAAATTTGAAAAAATGATATTTAAAATAATAAATTTTGATGTCGTCTGCATTGGGTAAAGGGTTAAATAAATAGCCACTGAAAAATATTTATTTAACAGGAGTATTCAGTTTACAAGAATTTGGTCAATCCCTTATTCTAGTGGTAAACTGAGCATTTTTAGCTCACCTAACTGTTCAATGACTTGATGTTTGGTATGGAGCTTCCTTTTGAGGTGTAGATTCAAGTTTGTTCAAACCAAGTTCATGGAGCAATATTTACCCTTGTAATGGGAGGGGCAAGATTTTTGGCCCTGCGCAAATTTCTATTTTCTGAACCGATGGTCCAATTTGGATTAAATTTGGTGTGTGGTATTACTGAGTCATAAGTACATGATTCAACTTCAATTTCTTTACCACAGGCTACACAGAGGTGATTCATGTCCGATCATCACAAAATTTCATATGCAGGTTCGAGGTCACATCTAGATGAGAATGTCCCCTTTTGGTCACAATCGGTCATCTCTGATGGCCCAAAACCCGAAAACCTTTAGTACACTCTGCAGGTCGTATTTATGAAGGGATTTCATTGTAACTTGGTAGAATGACTAGATGAGAACACCCCCTTTTGATCGCGATTAGTCAACCGTGATGGACATGTGAGCCCAAAAACCTTTAGCACAGTCCACAGGTCATATTTATGAAGGGATTTCATTGTAACTTGGTAGGATGACTCCGTATGAGATCTAGATGAGAACGTCCCCTTTTGGTTTCCGATTGGTCAACTGTGATGGCTGTGCAGGCCCAAAACCCTTTAGCACAGTCTACAGGTCGTATTTGAGAAGAAAGTTTATTGTACCTTTGTAGAATGACACTGTATAATGTCACGATGAGAAATTCCTATTTTGATCAGGTTCAGTCAACCATGACAGTCGCAGGGGCACGTTACCTAGATTCCTTTATCACAGTCTACAGCTTGCATTTATGAAAGGATTTCATTGCAAATATGTCTAGATGAGAGCGTCCTATTTTGGCCATGATCAGTCAACCGTGATGGCCACACAGACACATGACCTAGATTTGTTTAGCACAGTCTACAGTTCATATTTTTGAAGCAATTTCATTGTAACTTGAAAGGTTAACTTGGTATGATGTCTAGATGAGACTGTCCCATTTTGGTCACAATCCGTCAGCTGTTACCGCCACGTGGTCGCATGACCTTGATTCCTTCAGCACTGTCTACAGGTTGTTTTTATCAAGGAATTTCATTGTAACTTGGTAGAATAACTTGGTATGATATCTAGAGGAGACTCTCCTGTTTTGGTTATGATCATTCAACCATGACGACCATCGACACCATCACATGACCTAGATTCCTGTAGCAAAGTCTATGAGTTATATTTATGAATGTATTTCATTTTAACTTGGTGGGATGACTTGTTTTGAAAGGATTTTACTGTAACTTTGGCAGACATACATTAATTGTGAGGGCCATTTTAAACCAGGCCTCAATTTTTTAGTACAGTGCACACAATAATCCCTTCATAAACATTATCCTTTTCATCAAATACTACACCCAGTCAAATTAAGCTACAGTGTCATTGACACTTTCATTTTATCATTCCAACTGAAGAATGTTTTCAGGTATTTTGTGACTCCATTATTATGTCTTTTCTTACACAACTTTTACCAAAATTTGGCAGGAACATTTAGACACTTATTAACACTGTGCTGGGAAAGTTTGAGGAAATCAAAAACACAGTTTGGGGCAAGTTTTAATTTTTCATTAAAGACTGATATAATATCATTCTTTCACAATTATAGATGCCACATGATCATTACTTAAAAATAAAATATATTTAGTTCCTTTAAATTGTGTTCATATATCTCTGAAATCAAATTTTCAACCATTTTTGTTCTTGTAACCATCACTTTAAACCAGTTAAAATTATATTACTTATTATTCATTGCAATTGCTCTTTTAGTATACAGAAGTTATAATCATTGCACAGGTTATTAGCAACCAAATGTGGTATTTGTCAGACATGACATGACCCAGGCTGTCAAAAGTGTCATTAAAACCCAATAAATAAATGTGATATATATAGCGTCAGTTAATTCTCTCACCCAATATGACATTAACTAAAATAGTACAGTAGAATCCTCTTAATTGAATATCCATTTGGCAGTGAAAATTATTCAATTAACAAGAGTATACAATTAACAGGGATTTGGTCAGTTGCCTTGTTCTGGACGTAAACTGAACATTTATTCTATTATATCTTGTTTGACAGAGCTCATAGAGCTCTGTCAAACAAGATGTAATAGAATAAACGCCTGTATTGGCTGTAGTGTGGCCAAAAAGGTTGATAAATAAGGGGATTTTGGTGCGTGTCACAGTAATTTTTTCGACATATTACAAAAATTTATATACAATTAACAGGAGTTTACTCTACAACCCATATGCAATTAACAGATCAAATTTGTACTGAAGGTATGCTAAATGGTTTTGCATTTGAAAATTATATTCAATTAACAGGGATATACAATTAAGAGATATCCAATTAAGTGGGCTCCACTGTATATACCATATTTGGTAACTAACAAACTGTGCAACAAATGATATATAGAATAAATAGGTACTAGGGCCCATAATCATATTTAACCCTTTACCCAACGCAGACGATTTCAAAATTTATTATTTGAAATATCATTTTTTTTATTTTTTCAAAATTTCAACAAAACCATATGTGACCCCTCTTTGGAACGAGGTCATTCCAAAGAGGGGTCACATGATGGTTTTGTTGAAATTTTTCAAAAAATATGTTTTTTCAGCTGCTGAATTTGCTTATTACGTGGGCAGATGCGGGAGATTTGTTTTGTAAAGGGTTAAACCAATCGTAGGATAAGGGTTTTAACCATTCAGCTTGCCAATTATCTGATTACAGTGTAAAGCCACCAAAGTAACTTTCAGCACTTGTCAATAGAGCTATGATACTGGCTTCTATCATCAATCACTTAGTCACACTTTTGACAGCCATATTATCTGATAGTTACACAGATGTTGGATGAATGCATTTTTCACTCCAGGTTTGTGGGGAAAATATCCTTGCTTCAGTCCTAATCAAAGGACTTGGTATTACAGTTGATCATACCTTGTTTCACTGAGCGCTGTCAAAGAAGATAATTATAATAACTAAAACATAAGGCAGGACAAATACCTCTGCATATACAAAATTATAATAACAAGAGGCCTGATGAGGCCTCACCTGACCAAAGTTGTTTAAAGAAGGATTAAATTAGCATCTTATGGCTAGTTAACACTGCAGAGGAATGACGTTATTTGATTATTATACCACCCACTTGAAAAGTGGGTGGTATATAGTGTTCACTCTGTCCGTCCGTTACGCTTTTGGAGGGTACACATCTGCTATCTGCAACTCTTCCTAAACCAGTGAACAGATTTTATTGAAACTCTTGGACATTCTTTTACATACACTGAAGATGTGCACCTCCTATTTTTTTTCAGATATTTTCATTTTTAGTTTCCCATATTGAAAAATGAACTTTGTCAAATTCAATTGACATTCTGTACAGATCTGCTATCCGCAACTCCTCTTAAACCATTGAACAGATTTCATTGAAACTTTCAGACATTCTTTTACATACATTGAAGATGTGCACCTCCTATTTTCTTTTCAGATATTTTCATATTTACACTTCCTCATATTCAAAAATGGTCTTTGTCAATTCAGGTTTTAGTAGGGAGGGGTATAGATCTGCTATCCGCTACTCCTCTTAAACCACTGAACAAACTCCATTGGAACTCTCAGACCATCTTTTACATACATTGAAGATGTAAACCTCCTATTTTTCTTTCAGATATTTTCATATTTTGATAATCGTCCGTCCATCCGTTATGCTTTTGAGATGTACACATCTGCTATCCGCAACTCCTCTTAAACCAGTGAACGGATTCCATTGAAACTCTCACACATTCTTTTACATACATTGAAGATGTGCACCTCCTATTTTGTTTTCAGATTTTTTCATTTCTACAGTTTCACATATTGAACAAGGGCAACACCCCCGGTCCCCCGACCAAGATGGCAAATTCAAGGGAGCTGTTAGGATGCAATTTGTTCGCAGAGCATGGCCATTTATTAACTTGACCTGTATTTCCAACCAATTAAACCACATACTTAGTTTCGTTTCAATCAAATGATCCAAAGTAAAGTTATCATCCGGACAACACAAAAACCGTATTTTCTAAGTCGAAAAAGGGGAATAAATCCAGTAAAAATCAGTGGAGCGTGCCCATTTTCGAACTTGACCTGCATTTCTACCCAAATAAGCGGCATACTAAATTTCGTTTCAATCAGATGATCCTAACTAAAGTTATCATCCGGACAACACAAAAACTGTATTTTTTAAGTCGAAAAAGGGGAATAAATCCAGCAGAAATCAGTGGAGCGTGCCCATTTTTGAACTTGACCTTTCCACCCAAGTAAGAAACATACCAAATTCAGTTTCAGTAAAATCATCCAAACTAAAGTTATCATCCGGACAAGGGTGTGACGGACGGATGGATGGACGCACGCACGCACGCACGCACGCACGCACGCACGCACGGACAGACGGACGGACAGACGGACACTGCTGATTACAATAGTCCCCCGAAGGGTCAGGGGACAAAAATGAACTTTGTCAAATTCAGTTGACATTCTGTACAGATCTGCTATCCACAACTCCTCTTAAACTATTGAACAAATTTCATTGAAACTTTCAGACATTCTTTTACATGCATTGAAGATGTGCACCTCCTATTTTATCTTCAGATATTTTCATATTTACAGTTCCCCATATTCAAAAATGGTCTTTGTCAATTCAAGCTTTGGGGCGGTGGTGTGTGTGTGTGTGGGGGGGGAGGGGGGGTCAGTGTTTGTGCTCTCGACATTAAACACACTTTTAATGTTGTAAAATGTTTGTTGGTGGGAGTGGTTGGTATCATTTAGTGAGCAGTGCTCACAGTTTTTCTAGTTTATATCTCTGTTGTCCATGCCTGATATTTTTTCTAGTATTGGGATGCTTCCAGAGAATTAATGCCCAGATTTTCAGCAATACAAAAAATAGAGAGTCCAAATATCAATCTAGGGACTAAACTTCAACAAACTTGAAACTGACCCCTCCCCCCCCCCCCCCCCCCCCCCCCCCAGGATGCTGAAAACAAATATCAATAGATTCTGAATTGTGGATCTGAAAAAGGAGATATATTTGAAAAGATTATTCGGCATATTACACTAAGTTAAAAGTTGGGCCCCATAGGGAGCCCAAATATGAATCCTGGGACTTGATTTGAACAAACTTGAATATGAGTCCGGCTGGGGTGTTGTATACCAAGTGTCAAAACATTTTGAATGGTGGTTCTCAAAAAGATTTAAAAGAATATTCCTCTTCTGCACAAAGGTAAAATTAGGGCCCATAGGGAGCTCAAATATTAACCCAGGGACTTTATTTGCAAGGATGTTGTATACCAAATATCAAAAGATTCTGACAGATGGTTCTGGAGAAGATTTTGAAAATATTAACAATTTTGCACTATGCTAAAACTTGCCCCCCCCCCCCCCTTCCCTTTCCACAGGAAACACAAATATCAACACAGACTGAATATGAACTATCTAAAGATGCTGTATACCAAAAAGTCAAGATGCAGATTTTTAAAGATTATTCCTCATATTGCACCAAGTAACAATTTGGGCTGCAATATTAATAGGGAGCCCAAGTTTTATTCAAAGGACTTGATTTGAATCTGATCCCTGTAAGGATGCTGTATACCATATATCAAAAAGATTGTGACTAGTGGTTCTGAGGAAGATTTTTAAAGATTTATCCCCACGTTGCACTATGTTAAAATTTACACTCCCATAGAGAGCCCAGTTATGAACCGATAGACTTGGTTTGAAGAAACTTGAATCTAACCCCTGTAAGTATTCTGTATACCAGATATCAAAAGATTCTGACCAGTGGTTTTGGAAAACAAGAATTTTAAAGATTATTTCTCATTTTGGACTATGTTAAAATTCAAGCTCCAATTGGGAGCCCAAATACGAAATACTAATACCTGAGGGCACTCTCCAATAATTTGTAATAAAACAAGTTTTGAATAACAAATTCAGACTACCAAAAATAATCCAGCCCTCAACCAGATAATCTCTGAAAAATATCTTGTTATTTGTACTTTTCGAGATTTGATGTCGCATTTTGAAAAATGTTTAAGAAACTGAATTCCCAGTGACGTTTGAACATAAGGATAATTCAAGTGTCAAAGGGTTATAACTGCCCCTGACTTTCTGCCAGGTGAGCTAAAAAACAAAAGGGAAATTTACTTCCATTCTGACCAGTGGTAACTACATTGTATCCTTGAGCAAGGCACCTAATCCTGATTGCCCACACAGGACATGTTGGCGCTGTGTTCTAAAGTGTACTGCACGTCGATGGTGCACTTACCTTCAACCAATGCTGAACCTGCTTGTGTGGAGTTAGTACGTTGGAGAGTCTGACAGTTGCTTGCTCCAGCCCAGTGGTTCTACCTGGGTACTTCGTTTCCTCCACCCATAAAACTGTCCAATGTAAGGTGACCCTGGATGTCAGTGTTGCTAAACTCCAATAAATAAAAAAATAAATTAAAAAAAAAATCCTGCATATGACTCAGACCCTTGGGAAGCTCTCTCCGTGAGACAAAAGACAGGCAAAAACTGAAACAGGGACTTACCAGAACATTTAAAAAAAAGACCTGGTTTTCAAGCACTTTCAAGGGCCTTGAATTCATTTTCAAAATTTAAGTACCATTTGACACTTTCACTGTACGAACCCGGTGATGGTTTCCCATTGTAAACCATTGTTGTTGATGAAGTTGTCAGTATCATTGTCAGAAGGTCTACTGAAAACAAAAGAGAAGAACACAGGGTTTGATTCATTGGCTTCTTGGGGCCAAATTTCTGCTCCATTCCTCTAGTGCAACAGGGAGTAAAATTCCTAATTGTACTAACCATGTTCTCCCTGATCTACCACTAATCCACACTATGCAGTTAGCACAGAGTCCAGTCCAAAACACATTACATGCATACATAAAGGTACTAAACTGCAATAGACAGTCTTTTCACAGGTTTAATATAGGACAAGTTGCTTGGGTTGCTTTATGAAATTCGATTCCAGGAACCTCAAATTGTCAAGCACCACTGATCTTTGGGGCTTCCTGGAATAATGAAGTAGTTTGCTCGACATGACAGGGTATGGTAAGCTTAGTGGATCCTTAATTCTGAAAAAGGCTTCTTCCCAATTTCCATTGATTAACCCTTTACCATAACGGCCACAACTGGCCAGCGCTATTCACAAAAATCGCCAATTAAGTTATATTTTTTCATCTTCTGTCTCAAAAATATAGGTTATGACCCCTCTTTGGAACAAGCTCGTTCCAATGAGGAATCATAACCTATGTTTTTGAGACAAAAAATGAAAAAAATTAAAAGAATTTTGTTTGCAAGAGTTGTCTGCTTTTCATGTTAGGTAAAGGGTTAACCCTTTACCCAATGCAGACGATATCAAAATTTATTATTTTAAATATCATTTTAAAAAATTTTCAAAACATTTCAACAAAACCATATCATGTGACCCCTCATTGGAACGAACTCGACAAGCTCATTCCAAAGATGGGTCACATGGTATGATTTTGTTGAAATTTTTTTGAAAAATAGTATTCTTTCAGCTGTTGAATTTGCATATTATGCGGGCAGATGTGTTTAATTCGCTTGACAAAGGGTTAAACCCTTATTATGTAAAACAGCTGTATTTTTCTGATGCTGAATTCTAGCATAGTGAGCAATGCTCTTACTTATCTACAGAAATACCACTCTGCAGTGTCAGGGTTAATTTTTATTATTTTCTACAGAACCTTGGTGGCTCAGTGGTAAAAGCATTGAACTTCAAACCGAAAGGGTTCACAGTTCAATCCTGACCAGTAGTAACAGTATTGTGTCCTTGGGCAAGGCACTTAATCCCGATTGTCCATGTGGGGGCACAATCACAGTCCAATCCTCATCAGTGGTAACGGCATTGTGGCCTTGGGGAAGGCACTTAATCCCAATTATGGGTGGGGGGGGGGTGGGGGGGGGGGGGCAATGACCATGATTCAATCCTGACCAGTAGTAATGGTGAACGGTGTTGTGTCCTTGGGAAAGGCACTTAATCCCAATTGTCCATGTGGGGGCACAACCACAGTTCAATCCTCAACAGTAGTAACAGTATTGTGTCCTTGGGCAAGGCACTTAATCCCAATTGTCCATGTGACGGCACAATGGTGCTGTTTACTAAGGCTTACAGCACATGAATAGTGCATCTGCCTTCAACCAATGCTAACCCTGCTTATGCTGAGTTAGTACATTGGGAAGTATGGCAGTTGCTTTCCACTGCTTGGTGGTTCTCTCCGGCTTCCTCCAGATATAAAATTGTCCAACACCAGGTATCACTGGCTGCTGAAAGTGCCATTAAAACCCAATAAATAAATCAATATTCTTTCCTTCATACATTTTTTATAACTAGATGAGCTGATCACAATGACTTGAGTCATAAACTTTACTTAAAAAAAGGCTTTTTTAGGACAAATTACCATTTTAGTTTTACATCTAATCAAAGTATTTGGCCATTTTTAACTGATTAAGGGCAAGATTAATTTTGGTGTCTGAATTATTATTCAATATGTTTTATTACAAATTATTGGAGAGTGCCACATGCACTCACCAATAATTTGTAATAAAACACATATAAAGAAAATAATAATTGCATTTGACTGAATATGAAACATGAGTAAGGAAACTGTTTGCTTTTACTCTGGTACCCAGATTTTGTTTTTTGGAAAGCCCTGATAGTGGCTTCTAGCACTCAACCAGTTGAGGATGGGATGACAAAATTCAAAGGCTTAAAATTCTATTTAATCTCCATTATAAGATGTTAGGCACAGCATGCAGATTACTCTGAGGGATAAATACAAAATGGGTTCTTTCAATAGTTTATTTTATTGGAGAAATTTGTTAAATGTACAATATGTGATGATGAATGAAACAATAAAATTATGAGACTCACAAAACAGTAATTTCACAGATGTGCAATTCTTTATACCTGTCAATAAAATTCCCCCTCTAATTTTTAAAACAGTGTTCTAAATGTTTGTTTAAACTGAAAATCAATGTTGACACACAAAGGCTACTGCAAATTGTAATCAATTCATCAAAGTTGAATCTTAATTAGTAGAGTGCAAAATGATTAATTCCAAACATCAAAATTTATTCCTACCAAACTCATTAAATTTTATTGGTGAGGTCCTTCAGGCATTCTCCAATAAATGGTAATAAAAACAGATACCAAATATTTTGCCTCTCTTTGAATATGGCACATAACAACAGAATACAACTGTATGATTTTAGTCACAGTACCAGGGCTGGGAGAAGTTAACTGTTAACGCGTTAAACGTGTTAAAATATTTTAACGTGTTAAAATTCTCTTAACGTCAGTTAATACGTTAAATTCAGAGGCGGATCCAGGATTTTAGGATAACATGTGCCACCCTGTCCCAAAGTCTAATTTGTGCATTTAATATTGATTAAACCACCTAAATTAGCTATTTTAAGGGTTTTGTGTTTTATCTGGCCTATAGGACGGGGGGCACCATGTGCCACCCCCTTAAATTTGCCTGTGTAAATTTATGACTATATGATTTTATAACATGGCGCAATTATAATTCGTCATATATTAGAAAATACACACGTTAGTCTCTTTTCTCATTGTCTCAAGTTTTTAACTGAGTCAGAGACAGTGGTCTGGAGCTGGACCCCCGATTCAAAAAACTTTCTTTTGTTCCGACCACTGTCTCTGACTGAGTTAAAACTATCATTAAAGAAGAAGTAACTAAAATGTGCCCTGTCGAAGTAGAACCGGGAAATGTTACAGGTTTTGTCTCAAATGATGAACCACCGGCGAAGGTTAAGAAGTTATTCTTAGAAGAACTCCTTGGAGACGGGCGTGAGTCCAGTGAAAACATACAAATTGAGTCGAAATTGGGTTTGTTGTTCTTTTCGAGCATTTTAACCATTTTTAACATGTTAACGTGAATTTCTTTAACGCGTTAAGGAAAAAATTAACTGCTCCCAGCCCTGCACAGTACTGGCACTTTTCAGAAGGCCAAATTTGGGCATCCAATTTAATCTCTTCTATTTTGATAAGTGAGAGCAGCAGCTGATGTCCACTGCAACACTTAACCAGTTAAGGCCTTCTTTGGACTGTAACAAACTTCACAGATTTTGATTTGATACCCCAGAATGAAATAGTGAGTTAATCTTCCAGACAAGAATAACCACACCCAGGCAGAAAGAAAAATTGTCAAGAAGTCATAAGAAAATCTTCCATGCTAGAATAAACTTATGTGACAGAGAATTATTAAGAAAAAACCATATCATGTGACCCCTCATGAGGCCACATGATATGGTTTTGTTGAAATTTTTTTGAAAAATTAAAAAAAAATAGTAATTAAAATAATAAATTTTGATATTCTCTGCATTGGGTAAAGGGTTAAAGCAGCCAAGACTTCACTAGAAACCACTGCCTAGGTGATATGCCTTTTGTCAGCAGGAACTCCTCATGATGACATGTTAAGGGCATCTGTTCTGCGATCGTAAAAGTCAGATATAGGCCTTTAGGCCACACAAAGTAGATCTTCTGTTTCTCAGGCCATTATTTGTGAAATTGCATACAGGCGAGCGTTTTTTTATTTTATTTTTTATTTCAGCAATTACTTTTTTGCCATCTAAAGTTCATGTTCTTGGTTCAAGTATTAGGCCTCATAATCTACAGAATAGCATGGGTGGTGGTGTATTTCATCCCTTGAGTGCAAGAAGACTTTGCAATGCTAAAGCATTGCAAAGCCTTCTTGCACTCAAGGGACAAATTCATGAATTTTTTTAACTTGGGTAAAATATCAGACATAAACCATTCAATTTTTTTTTTTTTAAGTTTAAATTGGTTATCAAAAGAGAGCATGTGGCAGCCAAAAGGACCATGCGAGAGGGCCTGAGAAACAGATTTTTTAATTTTTTTAGGCCTTAAGGGTTAAAAACTGTCACAGCCTAAAAACTGAGAAGTTAAAAAATTTATAGTAATTTATATATTTTTTATACTTACCAATGACCCAGACTTAGCTGGTGCTAACTCCACAAAAACCAGGGCCAAACACAAATTTTGCCCCCCAATCCCCAAAATTTGCATCCAAAACAAAAAGAAATCATGTCCTAAAGGACCTCCATAGTACGACTCTACTGCGCATGCGCAGTGACGCAGTCGTCCCGAAATTGGCGCCAAATATCATTCTTACTGGCAGTGCCTGGTCAGCGCTATGTACTCAGCGGGGAGGCAAGAGTTCCCAACTCAGGGAGGGCCATCCCCGTCTGGGTCATTGGTAAGTATAAAAAATATATAAATTACTATAAATTTTTTAACATTTTTATACTGTACCAATGACCCAGACTTAGCTGAATAGTAAACAGGCTGGAGGGCCTAGGACATAGAGGAAAATCCAATAAGCTCAATTATAAAATAAAGAGGTAACCCCTTAAGGAGAAAAGGAGTATTAGGCTTTACATGTATCTTTCTTATTTAATATTTAAATTAGAAAGATACACTACCCTTAATAATTGAGCACAATAACATTCATGTTCTCTATTAACATCCAGTATAACCTTTATACTAATTATTTTTAAAACAAGCCAATAAATAAAGTAGTCCAGAGAATTGAGACTCTTTATAATCATTTAAAAGTGTCCGAGTATTGTATATTAAAGCCCGTTTGACACTTGACATATACAAATGCTTCACACCGAGCTACACTTTAAAAATAAGACATGAATGAAATTAAACATTAATATTACACTTTAAAACCATCCCGGAAGCGACTCAGAAATACTGTCTTGGAGGAGGCATTCCCTTGCTTTTCACTATAAAGCAGGTGACCTAAGGGAACACCCGCCCCCCCCCCCCCCCTTCCCCTTGCCCTGGGTCAAATAGCCCAGAGCGAAGAGGGCAGCCGGACGGAGTCACTGCCGGAACAGAAAGCCTGCATAACTATAGTTGCAACTGTTTAGTGGACGACATTCTGAGCAACAGATAACGGACCTAAACAATGCAGGTCTCCAGAAATGGACTCAATATTTCTGAGATAAAAATTAGTAAATGTGGATGGCTGAGACCAATAAGCAGCCTTCATTAAATCTGTAATAGCAACACTATTAGCATAAGCCCAGGAAGTAGAAAGAGCTCTTACTTCATGAGCAGAAATCTTAAGCACAGACTGCTGAGAAGAAGATAAATCTTCATACGCAGTACGGATAGTTAACTGAATCCATCTAGCAATAGAATGGACTGAAATGTCCTTTCTATTAGGCATCAAAGACAGAAAGAAACGTTTCCGTCCCTTTCTGATGAACTGAGATCTCTGTTTATAGATACGTAGTGCTCTAACAGGACAGAGTAAAGGCCTACGCCCGTCTGAAGACGGAAGAGCCTTAATTACAATAAGTTCCGGATATTTATTAGGAGCCTGATTCTTAGCTAAAAAACCGACGTTAGTAGTGAAGGTGATAGTGTTCCCAACACTACGATAATGAGAATCATCCACCGATAGTGCATGAAGCTCACTGACTCTTCTGGCAGAAGAGAAAGCTAAGAGAAAAGCTGTCTTATAAGATAAGAATTTGAAATCTACTGTCCCAAGAGGTTCAAATGGCTTTTCCTTCAATTTAAGGAGAACCCAAGCTAAATTCCACTTAGGAATTAATCTAAGAGTTCTAGGTCTATTTATCGAAAAGTTTCTAACCAATTTCGATAAAGAGACATTAGATCCAATTTGTAAACTATCATGATGTGCATAGGTATCAGATAACATAGATCTATAACCCTTTATAGTAACCGGTTGCAGTTTGATTTCGTCAAACAAGTATACTAGAAAGTTAGCAATGTCTGGTATAGAGGGATCAAATATATCAACAGAATGATCCCTACACCAACGACGGAAAACCTTCCACTTAGCCGCATAGTTTAGCGAAGAGGAGGTCCTCCTACAGTTAGAAATCGCGTCCACTGCTCGTCCTGTAAAGTGCTTGCCATGCAAGAAGGACCGCACAACGGAAAAACGTGAAGGTTGAGACCTTGCGGGTTGTGATGCAGTTGGCGCGATTTCCCCTGCCAAAGAAGATCCTCTCGTGGAGGGAGCTTCCGCGGTAGGTCCCACAACAGACACCTGAGTAGATTTATCCACGGTCTCTGTGGCGACAGAGATGCTACCAACAGAATCTTGCATTGAGATTGTTTTATCTTTAGCAATACTTGTTGAATTAACGGCGCTGGAGGATACGCATATCCTATCATACCGTCCCAAGGGATCGATAGAGCGTCTACAGCAAATGCTCTTGGATCCGGACACGGGGACACATACGTCTGCAACTGATTGTTGAGATGTGTCGCAAATAAGTCTATCATTGGCCGTTCCCATTGGTAGCAAATCTGATTGAATACTTGTTTGTTGAGAGTCCACTCCGACGGCAACAAGCGACCCTTTCGAGAAAGGGAGTCTGCTAGCACATTCAGACGACCCGGTATGTGACGGACCGAAAGAAGAACGTGATGTTCCAACGCAAACAGAAGGATTCTTTCCGTTAGATTGAACAACGGAACTGAATGAGTGCCTCCCTGATTCCGTATATACGCCACTACTGTCGTATTGTCGGATAGAATTTGGACATGAGCATCGTGAATAATGTCCATCCAGTGACGTAACGCAAGCCAAATTGACATCATTTCCTTGATGTTTATGTGCTTGCACAGGAATTGCGGATCCCAAAGACCCTGGCATCTCGAATCCGTTGGGATTAATGATGCACCCCAACCTGTTTGACTGGCATCCGTCATAATGGTAAAACTCGGATCCGGCAACTGCAGCGGAACTCCTTGAGTTAACCACTGAATGTTTGCCCAAGTCTGAATCTCTTGTTTCACTTGATCTGACAAGAGAACGTCTACATCGAGCGAATGAATTTTCACACTCCAATTCTGAGTCAGGAAAATTTGAAGAGGCCGTGTGCGTAGCCGTCCCATCGGAATGAGATCCGCAGCGGCTCCGCACAGACCTATCAGTCTCATAAATTCTCTCGCTGTGACTTTGTCTGTATTTAGACAATAGCGAGCGTAACAACTGACTAATTTCGCTCTGGTTAACGGCAGACGAACGAGATTGTTGTGCGTCTCGAAGCTCATTCCCAGATGAGTGAATGACTTGGACGGCACCAGATCCGACTTCTCCTCGTTTACTATGAAACCGAGACGTCGGAGCAATAGAAGAAGATTCTGAACATCGTTCTGAAGCGTTAACTCGTTGCCGTACCTCTGAAGAATGTCGTCCAGGTAGGCCGACGTTACCGCAGACGAATGAGCTCGGAAGTAGATCATTACCGAGTTCATTACCCGAGCGAAAGCCCAGGGTGCTAGATTCAATCCGAAGCACATGGCCCGGAACTGATACACCACTCCTAGGACTGCGAAGCGTAGATACTTTCGGAATGTCGGATGTACCATGACGTGAAAGTACGCATCTTTGAGATCTATGCTCGTTGCATAATCGTTCACCCGAATACTCGCTCTGACCGATCGAATCGTCTCCATATAAAACTTCGGAGCGATGATCAGCTTGTTTATCCAGCTCAAATCTATGACTGGACGGAACGAGCCGTCTGGTTTCGGAACCAGAAACAGATGGCTGTAGAATCCCAGCGATTCCTGGTTTTCTACGACCTCTACCGCGTTCTTCATTAAAAGAGACTGCACCTCTGATAGCAGAGCGTCTCTTTTCTGAGGGTTTGACGGAAGATGAGTCCACTTTGGACTTCGAGTTAATGGAGGCTTTCGTTTGAAGGATATCTTTAGACCTTCCGAAGTCACTCCTCTCACCCACGGGTCGTCCGTAATCGACGCCCACTCTTGAGAAAAACTCGACAACCTTCCGCCAACCGGAACGCGATAGAGGTTTGAGCCATCACCTCCTGGATCTGCGAGGCCTGCGGTAGGAGAAACCACGTCTTCCACGACCCGCACCTCGCCTCGTCGACCTCGGGGCGTCCGACCGATTGTCCCGGCCTGAAGGACGTCCCGAACGAGAGTCGCTATCCTGACGGTCTCTCGAATAAGAGCTAGAGGACGCACCGGAACCTCTATAGGAACCTCTCTTGGGCGGATAAGACCCAGAAGTGCCCGCCTTATTCGTGTCTGCTGAATCCGACCTTTTAGGAGCGGATCTAAACAACAGAGAATCACTAGCTTTCTTTTTAATATTATCATAAATAGCGGAAAGCTTGCCGTCAAAGAGAAGATCTCCTGAGACCGAAGCGACTCTAAGAGAGTTCTTCACCTTAGAATCCACTAGTGTGGATGTAGACAGGGCTGCGTCACGTCTAACCAACTCCAGATTTGCCACTGAAAGGGCGGAGTTACACGTGGAATAAGCTACTGCCCTTGAAAGAAGTCTTAAGGAGGATTGTATATCCTGAAACTCTTCCCCTTGAAGACGCAGTGATAACGCCTTCGTAAGGTGATCTGCGTAAGATAAGGCATCTAAATTGGCTCTGTTAGACGCAATAGCTGTTTCCAACACTGCGGTTGGAATAGAAGCTGACGACGGTAATGATAGCTCTAAGTCTTCCGCCTCGTCGTCCATACGCAGAGGAACTCTCGGTATACCCTGACCTGCCGTGTCGAATTTATTCCTTGCATTAATGAAAGGCAGGTTGAGAGTATTTGCGGACAAGAAGCCTGCTTTCCCTGTCCTGGAAGCAAGTTTAAAAATAGCGTCGTTCAATAATTCAAATGTTCTTGCAACATTATTGGACTGCGACGGAAACTCGGGAGCGATGTCTCTGAACCGCTCGAAAAAATCAGAGTCCAATGACGCTATAATTCTCCTGTCCGGAAGCGCAGCAGTCTGGCCCGACGGAACAACTTGAGGAAGAAAGTGCCGGATGAAGTCTACGGCAGCTTTGTGTTGTTCCGAAAGGGATAGCTCCAATTCATCCGTATCCCTTTCACCATCCGGTCGGACCTCCCGATGTTCCCGGTCGTCCGCCCCCGATGCTTCGGCGGAGCGTACCGACCCAGCGCCGTCGGATAATTCTCGATCCGACACCGTCTCTGTCGGCTGCTGGGATGCTGCGATAAGCTGTGCTATCTGCACTAGAATGTCCGACGTCGAGACCTGCGGAGGAGCGGTCTTTCGCTGCTTTGCCGAGGGCAGCTCCGCATCAGATGGCTCCCGCATACTTTTCCTATGCGAACGTCCGGAGTCCATCGGTCTCGAATCCCTGGCTGCCGGATGGTGTGACCTGGTCGCCGAATAATCCTTCATCGGCGAAGCTGGCAAGATATCGGAGGTCACGCAGCCAAGGTGCGGTCGTGTGCGCCGGCGAGAAGAGGAAGCCTTAACAGTCTCTGCGGACTGCTTATACAACGGAGCGTCCCGAGCGACGGACGTATGCTCCGCTAAAGACACATTTTGTACCACAACATCTGGTCCCAGATGTTGTTGTACGAGAGAGGGGCCTCTCTCGCTCGCGGCCCGGCTGGACCTGGACGAGCTAGGAACCGGACTAAAAGGCTTCCTCCGTTCTCGTTCACTATCCGCCGTCACTGGGTGTGCATCTATTATTTTTATAGTGCTCGCATCACCCAAAATTTCCTCTTGGACCGCATCGGACGAACCCGGCTGCCGAACCATTCGGTGAATGGACGCTACACCGGGCGAGCTAGCGGACGACATTTGTCTAATCTCCATGAGCACTTTTGCCGCTAGCTCTGTATTTAATTGTGACGACGGACGCACACTTGAAGAAGATAACATGGAAACATCACCCTGTTCTGGTTCCTCTGAAATAGAAACTGAGAGAGTAGAGTGACCTTGTGGAGAAAGAGCCGGCATCGCTCTTTCTCCAGAAACAACATATCGTGACACACGTTTCCAATGTTTCTCATCCCAATGTTCACATACAGGACAGGGATTAATGCGAGAACACTGACTACAATTTATGCAATAATCATGAAAGTCAGAGGAAGATTTCTTCCTATTACAATTTGAACAAGTTCCCTTCATTGTGAAAGAACAACAATAAGTCCTAGTTACTCGCAAAAACCCCTGACACAAAGATACATAATAACATGATCCATTAATAAATGAAAAAACAATTGCAAAACAAAATAATTTTGAAAAAATATTTTTTCAGAGAAGCCCAAGTTGCTGAAAAGTAACGTTGAGCCCCGATGGATCCGATGGCAAAGTGTGGTCAAAAATTTTAAAATTATATAAAATAATTAATGAGACACTTTCGGAAAATATAAATGTATCTTATAATGAGATAAACTACCTCAAAGGCAAACAGCCCCCCTCAAAAAAGGCTGTTGCCAATGAAAACAAACAGTGTAAACACAGAAGAAAACATGACTCCAGGCACTGAAAAAACTGGCCCGGAATCAGTCATCAATTACACTCTATCTGATGCAAAACAGAGACTCCCAGGGGAGAATCTGCAGAACATCAGATGGAAGATGCAGAACACAAACGTTATACACCCATGGGTGAAAACGTAACTATGGGGAAAATAACAGAAAACATTCTGTAACCAAGCAACTCTCCCAGGGAATTTTTAGAAATGAAACTTCTCAAAAATATGCCAAAAGTATGGGAGAATTGCAAGGGGGGACTTTAGAAGGTTAGGGGAGAGGAAACACTGAATAAGCAGTGCAACAATTAGCAAGAATGACAACAAGAGGCGTTTGCCTCGAAAATAGGCAACTTAACATAATTTCAACAAAAAATTTTAAGTACAGCCCTGATTATTTTTTGCCACTTCTTTTTTCCTCTCCTCCTTCTATCCTCCTTAGAATTACATTTTCTCCAAGAATTACGTGTCTGGCATCCTTTAAACTGAGATTTACAAGCACAAAGATCAGTGAGATGTTGACTGATGAAGGGCCAAACAGAGAATGATATTTGGCGCCAATTTCGGGACGACTGCGTCACTGCGCATGCGCAGTAGAGTCGTACTATGGAGGTCCTTTAGGACATGATTTCTTTTTGTTTTGGATGCAAATTTTGGGGATTGGGGGGCAAAATTTGTGTTTGGCCCTGGTTTTTGTGGAGTTAGCACCAGCTAAGTCTGGGTCATTGGTACAGTATAAAAATGTATACATACATATACTTGCTGATGATCATGTATCTGAAGTTTCATCAAAATTGGCTTATAAACATAGGACCAATGCTCACAAGAACAAAAGGGTACATATGGAATGGGATAGGACAGGAGACATTTGGAGGACTCGGCTAAATTTTGAAAACGTTTCAAAAATCAATAATTTTCCATGCATGTAAAAACGATATTAAAATTCCACGATTATCCATAATCACCACCTATAAACCCAGTTAAAAGGGTTTTCATATCTGAACAGAAACACTGAAATACTTTACATATTTCCAGGACTTACAATATCAGACTGCAAGATTGTTTCAAGGTGTTATGCGCAGATGCATTTCATCAGAAACATGATGCATACTCTAAAACAATGGCAACATAAATAAAATATACATTTTTAAGGCAAAATGTTACATCAAGCGAAACAACTTTCCGGGAACTTTAAAGAACTAGGTTGAGAAAGGCATGAATTAAACCATGTTAAAATCTGTGACTTTAAGAACTTTTTAGCTCTTCAAAATACTTTTAACTCTCTGAACACTGATGTCAAAATACCCAAATTTTGAACTGCAAATTTTGCCCATAATGCAACTAGGAAATTAACCAATTCAATCTTGTTTGACAGTAATGTAATGAGGTTTTTCAGTTTTCTGGTTCAGGGTTCCTGCACCAAATTGAGAAGTGAATTCCAGGAGTTTCCAGGAGGTTCAGATCAATTTTTCAAGGAGTTTCCAGGAGTCAGCTGGGTGAAATTCAAGGGTTTTCAGGGAGAATAAAGCGACCATGTGTTGGGAAGAAGGAAAAATGTTAGGAGTTGAATTAATCCAGTGAGCAACCGACTCGATTTTTCCAAAATTCCAGGAGTTTCCAGGAGGTGCTTCAAAATTCCAGGAGTTTCCAGGTCCTTGGGGGGGGGGGGGGGGGGGGGGGGGGGGGTTGAAATTCAAGGACTTTCAAGGAATTCAAGGAGGTGCGGGAACCCTGTGGTTTGGCTCAAGTTTTTGCAGCAAACCAGAAAATCAAATAGAAAGACCCAGAAAAAAACAACCAAAACAGTTTTATTGTGTTTTTGCATAAACTGATCAGACTAATTTACTGGAAGGGAACTGGACTGGTAGCCCACATGGACTCGTCACTTAGTCTATCGGGCAAAGAGGCAAATACGTCATGTTTTCATTATCACATTTTCTCCCTTATTGACTCATCCACCGTACGAGTAAGGGAGAAAAAGTGACAATGAGAACACAACACAGAATAGATGAACTTTATTCATTTGCTACCTAATTATGTTTTTTTCTGACCCAATAGTCTTAGCAACTGATCCGCTAGAACCCCTATGAATGATCAAAGGGACTTTAGGCTGAACGCAGTGGAGGATCTTGCAAACCGGGCTTTTTTGGTGAGTGGTAAAATATAAACTATTTAGTACTGAAATGGTTAACCGAATAACCGGTTTGAAACCGGTTACCTACCTAACCGATTAAAAAAAAACGTCAACCGGTTAACCGAAATATCGATAGTGATCGTCATTCCATGGTTAAAACGTAGTAAATCTGCCGCTTCACCTTTGGGATAGATTACACCTCGAAGCTGAGCTATATATATTGAAAAATAATCGACTTTGGCGTTCAAGACTTCGTTAATGATCGGCAATTTCCGTGAGCTCTGAGTAACCACAGAAACTATTCCCTAGTTTGTATACACACTACGTAATAGTTTTTGAGGATACTACTTTCCAATTTCTATAGTTTTGATCCCAGATTCGGTGAAATAATGGCAATGGTTAACCGGATATTATCCGGTTATAGCTCTTGGTTAGTCGGTTGCGAAAATGAGCCAACCGTTTCAGCCCTAAAACTATTGAAGTTGTTTTTTACATTACGGAGCCTAAGTGTTGTTTACCATATTTGCTTAACCCTTTACCCAATGCAGACGATATCAAAATTTATTATTTTAAATACAATTTCTTTAAATTTTTCAAAAAATTTCAACAAAACCATATCATGTGACCCCTCATTGGAACGAGCTCAATGAGCTCATTCCAATGAGGGGTCACATGATATGGTTTTGTTGAAATATTTTGAAAAATTTAAATTTTTCAACTGATCAATTTGCATATTATACGGGCGGATGCATGCGATTCATTAGGTAAAGGGTTAACACAGAAAAACAATTGAAACAGATATTTTTTCCTGAAACTGAACCAGAAAAATCAAAACCACTCGATGAGCTCTGTCAAGTAGGAATGAATTGGTGAAAATGCATTACGAGAAAAATTTGCAGCTTGAAATTTTGATATTTCAACATCGGTGTGCCAAGGGTTAAACATTGATTAACCATCAAAACATTAATAACCATGACAGATCATAATGTCTGCTATGTCACTACAATGACTTCTGTCTCACTGCGATGCTATAAAAAAGTTAACCACTGAAACTTGAAAACTTCGCATTCAAACATTGTCAAATATTTCACTTCAATACATTCAGTCAAGCATAACTATCTCATTCTGATGCTTATTTTGTTTCATTACTGTGTTGTGTGTATGTTGGTATATCTATTGCATTTAAGTGTCCAAGTCTTGTCATTTCCTAATTTTTGCTGGAGACGGTCCTGCCATCATTGGTCGCATGCCCATTGGTGGCATCATGGGGTGCATGGGCGGTGCTCCCATTGGCATTGGTCCTCTCATCCCTGCAAAGGAAAAAGTGAAAATGTTCTTAAAAATCTTATGTTGGAAACAGTTACTATTTTATTCATTGTATCTTATAACCATACGCATATATTTTTGTGTGAAGCCCTCCTGCATGGTTCTTTTGGCTGCCATCTGTTCTCTTTTAATAACGAATGCAAACTTGAAATGAAAGTGTCAATGACACTGTAGCTCAACTTGACAAACTTGAACTTGGTAAGTTATAAATGAAATGGCAAAATTGAAGATCATTGGTACCAATGTCATTTTTTTTGCCAGTGGCAACATTGGCAACATTTTTTGACAGAAACCGAAGAAAATCAATAGCTCCCATCTAGAGGCCTCCCCAAACAAGCATGCCAGGTTTCAAAGCAATCCGATCATAAATGTGCCCTGTAGGGTGTACAAAAGGGAAATATTGTGGCCTGACTAGACTAAATTCTCAGAACGTTGGCCATGGCAACATTTTTTGACAGAAATGGAAGAAAATCGATAGCTCCCATCTAGAGGTCACCATAAATAAGCATACCAGGTTTCAAAGCAATCTAGTCATAAATGTGCCCTGAAGGGTGAGCCAAAGGGAAATATTGTGGTTTGACTAAACTAAGTTCTAAGAAGGTTGGCCGCGGCAACATTTTTTGACGGAAATTGAAGAAAATCGATAGCTCCCATCTAGAGGTCACCCCAAACAAGCATGCCAGGTTTCAAAGCAATCCGATCATAAATGTACCCTGTAGGGTGTGCCAAAGGAAAATATTGAGTCTTCTGACTGAACTTAGTTCTAAGAACGTTGGCCGTGGCAACATTTTTTGACAGAAATTGAAGAAAATCGATAGCTCCCATCTAGAGGTCTCCCCAAACAAGCATACCAGGTTTCAAAGCAATCTGATCATAAATGTGCCCTGTAGGGTGTGCCAAAGGGAAATATTGAGGTCTGACTAAACTAAGTTCTACGAACGTTGGCCGTGGCAACATTTTTTGCCGGAAATTCAAGAAAATCAATAGCTCCCATCTAGAGGTCACCCTAAATAAGCATACCCGGTTTCAAAGCAATCAAATCATAAATGTGCCCTGTAGGGTGTGCCAAAGGGAAATATTGTGGTTTGACTAAACTAAGTTCTAAGAACGTTGGCCGCGGCAACATTTTTTGACGGAAATTGAAGAAAATCGATAGCTCCCATCTAGAAGTCACCCCAAACAAGCATACCAAGTTTCAAAGTAATCTGATCATAAATGCGACCTGTGAGGTGTTCCAAAGGAAATTGTGGACGTACGTACGTACGCCGACGGACGAGAAGTGATGGCAATAGCTCAGCTTGACTTTGTCAAGTTGAGCTAAAAATAAAAATTCAATGCTTTATGTCCGGTATTATTTTACCCAAGTTAATAAAATTGATAATTTGCCCCTTGAGTGCAATAAGGCATTGCAATGAGTTGCAAAGACTTCTTGCACTCAAGGAATGAAACACACCACCCATGCTATTCTGTAGATTATGAGGCCCAATTTCTGTAAAACGCCATGTGGGCAGGCAGTTTTTTATTTTATTTTCTATTTTTGTAATTATTTCTCTGCCATCAAAAATTCATGTTCTTGGTTTGTTTTATGTTTTCGGCCTCATAATCTACAGAATAACATGGGTGGTGGTGTATTTCGTCCCTTGAGTGCAAGAAGGGTTTGCAATGCTAAATGTCTTGTCGTTGACTATCAAAACCTGCACACAAAAGTACAAAACCTGCACACAAAAGTCCAAAATTAAAGTAAATAAGCAGCTAAAGGGTTAAATAATATAATACTAGCCCCAAGAAGCATCCTAACATAAAATAGGAACCATGGCAATATGCTACAGGATAAGTCACCACTTGGAAGAAAAGAAAGACAAACCTCAAAACCTGCACATAAAAGTAAAAAAACATCAAAACCTGCACACAAACGTCAAAATAAGTCCAAAATTAGATTCAAAGGGTTAAAATTAAGACGAAATACCCTGGAAAAGAGTTAAATGTTATTGTGAGCCCCCACAGCAATATGCAAAGAAGAAAAACATTTTTTTAAAAGCACAAAAATCCAAACCTGTAAACAAAAGAAGTCCAAAATTGAAGTAATTAAGCAGGAAAAGGGTTAAAGAATACAACGTAGCCCTAAGATGCATGTTTACATACAATAGAAAGCATGGACATATGCTACAAGGTAAATCTACACTTGGAAAAAAGGACAAAAAATCCATGAAAACCTGCACGCAAACGTCAAAATAAGTCTAAAAATCTATTCAAAGGGTTAAATTGTTTTAAAAAATGCACTGGAAAAGATATCAATGTTATAATAGCCACCACTGCAATATGCAGTGAGGTCAACCTCACTTGAAATTGTTTTTTTTTTATCACAACCTGTACATAAAAGTAAGAAGCTGTAAGCCTAAGTCCAAAAGCTGTATATAAAAGTCCAAAATTGAAGTAATTCAGCAGGAAAAGGGTTGAATAATACAGACATAGCCCTAAGATGCATGTTTACATACAATAGAAAGCATGGGCATATGCTGCAAGGTAAATCTCCACTTGGAAGAAAGGAAAAAAAAAACATCAAAACCTGCATGCAAACATCAAAATAAGTCTAAAATTTGATTCAAAGGGTTAAAATTAAGACAAAATACCCTGGAAAAGAGTTAAATGTTATAGTGAACCACCATAGCAATATGCAGAAACTAAAAAAAATTTTTAAAAGCCCAAAAATCAAAACCTGTACACAAAAGTTCAAAATATTTGAGAGCGGACGCCGACATGAGGGCTGTGCCATAGGTTCACACAACTAACGTTGGTGAGCCAATAAAACTACATAACATACCGGGCATCATAGGTGGCATAGGTCCTGGAGGTCCCATTAATGGCATTGTTGGAGGTGGACCACCTGTTGGTGGCACTGATGGTGCTGTAGTTGGTGGCACTTTTCCAGCTGCAAAATCAAAACAAATTCTATCAGAAAAAAATAAAGTTTTTTTGCAAAGTTTCCAACTGCAGACAATTCTAGTTTTTGTGACTTTCAAATGAGATGATAGTTAAGAAACATCCAGATTGCCAAAGATCAAAATATTCTAAGCAAGCACTACAGAAGTGACTAATACAGTAGAGCTTATTTAATTGTATATCAACTGAATAAGGCCTAAAAAAATAAAAAATCTGTTTCTCAGGCCCTCCCGCATGGTCCTTTTGGCTGCCGCATGCTCTCTTTTTATAACCAATTTAAACTTAAAAAAAATAAAAATTAAATGGTTTATGTCTGATATTTTACCCAAGTTAAAAAAATTGATGAATTTGTCCCTTGAGTGCAAGAAGGCTTTGCATCAAGGGATGAAATACACCACCACCCATGCTATTCTGCAGATTATGAGGCCTAAAACTTGAACCAAGAACATGAACTTTTGATGGCAAAGAAGAAATCACTGAAATAAAAAATAAAATAAACAAGAGGCCCCACGGGGTCTGAAGCGCTCATCTTGTACAGAACACAATTTGAACAGAGTCCAAGAATGAGTCTACATCAAGCAAGCCATCTCTATAGGCTACACTGTCAATCCTTGAGTCCCTCAGGAGTGACAAAAATAATCTGGGCATCATGCCTTTTCTTCAGTTGATCATAAGTAAAATGTAGAGCTCCCCTATGAAGCCCCTTGATACAACCTATGTGGATTAATCTTAGTACCTCTAGAGGGTACTGAATACAAAATTTTTAATTCTTCAGCAAAATGGCCAATTCCGGCTCCCATAGAGAGCCCAAATATTAACCCAGGCTCTTGATTTGAACACAGTTAAATCTGACTTCCCTAGAGATGTTGTGTACCGAATATGAAAGCATTCTGACTGTTGGATCTGAATAAGAGAAATTGTAAAGAAATTTCTTCGAATTGCACTAAGTTCAAATTTGGGCTACCATAGCGAGCCCAAATATTGACCTATGGATCCGATTTGAACAAACTTGAATCTGACCCCCCTAGAGATGTTGTATACCAAATGTGAAAGCATTCTGACAAGTGAATCTGAAGAAGAAGATTTTTGAAGAAATTCCCTCATATTGTACTAAGTTAAATTTCATGTTCCCATATGGAACCCAAATATTAACCTAGGCACTCGAATTGAACAACCTGGAATCTGACCCCCCTAGAGATGTTGTATACCAAATATAAAAGCATTCCGACTGGTGGATCTGAAGAAGAAGATTTTTAAAGAAATTTTCTCATATTGCACTAAGTAAAAATTTGGGCTACCATAGTGAGCCCAAATATATACCTAGGAATTTGATTTGAACAAACTTGAATCTGACCCCCATAGAGATGTTGCATACCAAATATCAAAGCATTCTGACTGATGGATCTGAAGATTTTTTTAAATTACCCTCCATATTGAACAAAGATAAAATTTGGGCTTCCGTAGGAAGCCCAAATATTAACCTAGGGACTTGGTTTGAACAATCTAGAATCTGACCCTCATAACAATGATGTATACCAAATATTAAAAGATTCTGACTGGTGGTTCTGAAGAAGAAGATTTTTAAAGAATATTCCCCATATTACCCTATGTTAAAAGTTCGGGCTCCTGTAGAGAGCCCAAATATGAACCAATGAGCTTTATTTCTACAAACTTTTATCTGACCCCCCTATGAATGCTGTATACCAAATATCAAAAGATTCTGATGATTGGTTCTGGAGAAAAGATTTTTTAAAATTTTTGCAAATATGCTGACTCAGCATTTTTTCAATGCCCATTACAGAACACCCTAACATAACCAATGGCAATTTTTTTTTTACCATTCAATTCTACTGGTCGTAAGGATACTTCATACCAAATAAAAGCTCTCTGTTCCATGGGGTTTGGGAAATATGGGCGTTTGAAAATATTTCTATTTTTAGCTCCCAGGGTTCCCATGGGGATGCGGGAATTTTTTTTTTTGCATGGGTCAAGTACTTATGACCCAATACTACCACAAACCAAATTTGGTTCATACCGGACCATCGGTTCAGAAAATAGAAATTTTGGGCGGGGCCAAAAATCTTACCCCTCCTATTACAAAGCCAAATATTACTTTACGAACTTCGTTTGAACAAACTTGATTCTACACCTCATATGGAAGCTCCATAACAAATATCAAGTCATTGTACACACTGGTTCTTGAGAAGAAGATTTTTAAAATATTTTGGAGCATTTTCCCCCACTCCCTCCCTATGGGGCTGGGCATGCTGAGTTGAACAAAAATGAAATGCCCCTTTGGGACCATCACTCACACAAACTTTCACTTAAATTGGTCCAGTGGCTTTGGAGGAGAAGACCAAAACATGGTGTTGATGGACGCCGGACGACGGACGGGAAGCGATTAGATTAGCTCAGCTTGACTTTGTCAAGATGAGCTAAAAACCGCTCGCCCGCATGCAATTTCACAAATAATGGCCTGAGAAACAGAAGGTCTACTTTGTGCGGCCTAACCCTGTTAATTTAATATAAGACAACTTCAAAACATCAAATCATTAACCATACATTCAGTATAAATTTGACATTGAACTGCAAATAGATTATAGAAGAAACTACCGTTAATTGGATAAAAAATCTCGTAATATGTTGAGAAATTATGCTAACAATCTCCAAATTCCTCTTGTTTATAAACCTATTTGGCCTCTGTACATGTACATCCAATACAGACATTTTATCAATTTTATCTTGTTTGCCAGAGCTCAATGAGCTCTGTCAAACAACATATAAAAGAATAAATGCCCAATTATCTCCAGAATACAGAAAAGTGAACAAATACCTGTTAATTAAATACTCCTGTTAAACAAATAATTTTCACTGGCGAAGGAGCTAATTAATTTATATGGTTTCATTGCACGAAGACGAAGGAAACTAGCAAAATGGATTTAAAGTCAAGTCCAGTCAATTGATTATATCCATGTTGCCCATTTTTGAGGACTTCCTCCCCAGCAAGGGTTACCGAGTCCTATTTTACCGGTAAAACAGAGCTTATTTACCAGAGTAAACAAACACTGCTTCACTTCCATGGATTTCCACAGAGATATTTTGAGTAAGTTCAAGAGCAATAACTCTTATGATATAACCTGACCTGCTGAAAAACTGAGTCACACACATCTGCACTTGACCTTGATAATGTCCACAAAAATTTGCACCAATATCTTAAGAAGTGTTGGTGTACTTCAATCAACAAGATTCCCATACACCATTACAACTGTAGAATTCACGTGCAATAACTTTTCCACTTGAACTGAGCCATGGCCAAGTTATGATGCACACATGTGCACCCGATGTTTATCATTTATCTCACAATCGGGCTTTTTTACACTGTTACGCAACTAAAGTTTAATGTATCTGGGCCCTTGTTCCGAATCCGTATCAAGGGCCCCTGATACAAGCACGTGATTCTGCTGTTGCCAAAACAACGGCATTAATATCTTTTTTTGATCGCTTCGCGTTTTTCCCTTCAGAGAGGGATATTTAATTCACCAGTAATTGTTGCAAAAGTTACAACCAAATTCATGTTGACGAAACACACAGTTGCTCCACTTCCAGGTCTGGCCGTTTGAGGAGAGCTATTGCTCCGGCTATCCTTGGCTCCCCTCAAATCATATTGAGGAGGGCCATAATTGCCCTCCTTAAACTGTAATGGATCTCCTCAAACTTTCAATTCCCTTATTAAAAACTGTGTATAATTAATATAAGTGTGGAATAGCTCCCCTGAAACAGATTTAGGGGAGCCGAAGCGGCTCCCCTGGATTTTTCAAAAGGCCAGGCCTGCACTTCGCAAGACAGTACTATATTCAGTAAAGTGAATTCCAGTGACGTAATTTTCTCTGAAGTGTAACGTCATCACTGACCTCAATATGGAGATCAATGAACACTATTCTATTTTTCAATTTGCGTCTTTCCATCGATAAGGCAAATGAAAAAGTTCCTCTTGAAATAGTTTTATAACACATTTTGTGGTCAATATTGTAAGATAAATTTATCATCACCACAGTGTGTGTCTCTGGGAATTTAGATCAAGTTGAGTTGCAGGCAAGAACAGTATTTCGACGATGTGGTGA
Source organism: Pictodentalium vernedei (assembly GCA_031216915.1). Lineage (NCBI taxonomy): Eukaryota > Metazoa > Mollusca > Scaphopoda > Dentaliida > Dentaliidae > Pictodentalium > Pictodentalium vernedei. The sequence continues at coordinate 392,272,991 of CM062289.1, forward strand.
TAATCTGTATGTATATGAAATGTCAAAGTCTGTTTGTGGGGACATCAAGAATAAAAGTTCACAAACTTTGCCTCTCTCAAACACAAGGAAATACCTCTATCCACAGCAAGCCAGAAAATAAGCAGACTGTCATCAGCAAAATGAGGTCCCCAGAGGGTGAATTTAGTGATGCTACCCTGCTATGCAGGGTAGCATCACTAAATTTACCCTCTGTGAACCTCAATCTGAATCAGTGTCTCAAAACTAAACAAAAAGAGGTACCCAGAGGAAAAATTGGCCCACTGTATGAGATAACACCATCAAATTCACCCTCTGGAAACCTCATTCTGCAAACGTCAGGCTGCTTATTTTCATGCCTGATCCATAGCAGGCCACATTTTCATATGCCTGTTTGAAAAACGGTCACATTATATAATCAGACTGGTCAATCCAGCAGGTAATACAGGCCAAGTTTGAATATGGATTCCATCCACTTATTTGTACATGACTTACGGCCCTTTTTCAACTTAGAAAGTTAGAATTTGACTGTCTATTAACATTTTTTTTGTATTTTGTGGTAGTACAATTCAAAATGGCTAACAGGTGTATTTAGCCATGCCTGGCGGTGCTTTTGTTTATATATTTTTTCAGGAATGTACTTGGATTCTGTTCGAAAAAAAAATTTTCCTCTGCTGAATTTGTATATTATGTGGGTGGATACAGTCAATTTGTTAATTCACATGACATTTTCATTTGTTTATCTTGATTCGGTCTTGACTTCACGGCACTTTTTTTTATAAAATCTTGACCAATTGGAGTAAGTCTGCAACAACTAGATTGCAATCGGATCAATAAAAGACCATTTTTATGATCACAACGCTATATATTATTATTCAGGTAAAGAGAAGAGAACCACTGTCACAAATATACTACACAGATAGACCATCACAGCTGCTATCAAATAATAATATTAAACAATTATCTTCAGTAGTCATCTTGTCCTTTGAACACCAAATTCCAACAATCAACAAGTCCTTGGTATTTCCAAAAAAGGAAGCTCATGTGAATGATTTGTAAGGCAATTACAAAAAATTGATTCTCAGACACCTCCCTCATCACTAAAATTCTGCCTCCTAAAAATCTTTTTAACTGGTTTATTTTTAACAAGTTATAAGTTTTGTTTCGATGTTGATAGTAACTGCATGTCAATAATGACTAAAGCTAATTCTTTTAAAACTTTGATCAGTAATAAATATACCAAAAACTTTTGACGACATGTGAGAATAGCTATTGAATTACTTAAGTGATCTCCCCGAAGTGAACACTGAAAACCTTTCCACACTGATAATTACTGTATATGTCCGTGTATAAGTCGCCCCCGTGTATAAGTCGCACCCCAAACTCACACTTGGAATTCCTCCCTTTTGCCTAAAGCCCATGTATAAGTTGCACCCCCATTTTTAAATATATGCAGTCAAAAAGAATTATCATGCATATGAAGTGTCAAAGTCTGTTTGTGGGGACATCAAGAATAAAAGTTCACAAAGTTTGCCTCTCTCAAACATTATAAAGTTATGTGCGACAGTGTATGATAGCGTTGGCAAACTTCAAGTCAATAAAAGACTGACGTCACAACTGATATGCTTTTTATTTCTGTGTGATTGCTTCTGAGTAAACTGTTGTAACATATACCGGTTGCTGAAACCCCCATACGAGCAATCATTGTTGAACTGGATCATCCATGCCATCATGTACTGGTATTGTTGGTAAGTACTGTAATCTGTGTGAATGATTTTTTACCTGAATTTCTCCTCAGTGGTCCTTATTCTTCCACAATAACCGGCTCTTTGAATGTGAAAACCTACATAAATATCTCCAAGAAAAACCTCAAAATATCCCTCAGATGCAATGAAATGGGGGTTTTGGGATCCCAGAATTTAAAATTTCCCTACCACGTGCTGAACAATGGTCGGCCCATGGTAGCGACAACTCTTGGTTGCCCCATTTACCCCAAATTACCAGCCCCAACATTTTTACCAAAAACCCTGATATGAGGGTAGGGTCATATCAAATCAGACAGTTGTGAAATTGAAGGAAGTTGGGAGTGTCCAGGGAGAAACACTGAACAATGATAAGTAACTGTCAGACACTCCAACTTACTAACCCAACGCCAGCAGCAGGGCTCAAGAAATGGCGAGTGATCACTCGCACTCTTCTATTACCCGCCGCAACATCCAATGTGGCGAGTGATGATCACTCGCCTCTAAAAACCCCTAAACGCATTCCTCTAAAAGGCTAATTGCAGTTTCAATTACTCACCAGCTCTCGCCTAATTTCAACTTTAGGGGAGTGATGTATCACTCGCCACCAATTTGCTCCTTGAGAGCCCTGATCATTGAAGGTAAGTAGTGTACCGTCCTTGTGCCTTTCCATTTAGTACATGGCATCACCTCAACCCCCACATAGACAATCAGGATTAAAAACCTTGCCAAGGGACACAATGCAGATGACCAGGATCAAACCTTTGACCTTTGATCTCAGGTCCAATGCTCTAACCAACGAGTCATCGCACTCCCTCCCTTAAAGCTTAATGTCATGACGTGAACTCACAGCTTCCATGGCTTTATTTCACCATTTACTCAGCAATCATAAAAATTCCCAGGTATTAACCATTCTAGTTATGTGGGTGTATTCTTCATGAACAATCATTGTACCATGCAACCTCAAAACCATGAATGAAGGATGGGTTACACAAATTTAAAGCTTTCAGGCATAAAAATTATTTGATAGTTCAAAGTTTTCAAACATGTGGATTACACCACAGTTTATTTTCTAGGTAAAATAAACTTGGACACATTATCATGTGCAGTACTCCTGTAAATTGAATATTCTAGGCTGACAAAATAACTACTCATTCAAAAGAATCCACTATACACATACTTACCTAAATTTGATGGTGGTGGAATCATTGCTCCTGCGACTGGTGTATTTGGAGTTTTACCAGCTCTGAATGCAGCAGCTGAAATTAAGAGCAAAAATATCAATGAGTGACATAACAATAAGTTGATATTATGTGGACTGCATCTATTTTTTTAAAAAAAAATGGTCCATGAATATAATTAAATACAAATGTATCTGATACATACAGATTATTACCATTATGTGGATGTACAAAATATGTATCCGAGTCAAGCTCCGGGTTCTAAGGGCAGATCTTCGACCCGTCGTGATCTACCCTTAGAACCCGGAGCAAGACACAGATACATATTTTGTACATCCACATAATGGCAATAATCATTTTATCTTACAATATATTGGGGATAAATCAAGACTGTAGATGAATATGAAAGGAACTATTTATTCATACGCATAAATTGAACACAAATGAATCTGATACATGTATTTCTTTGGTAACTGGTGGAGTATTAAATTTTTCTTGTTTACCATAATTTGTTCACATGTCTTTGCCTTGTTACAATTTATGGAAGTGTGTATAGGCAATCTCCCATAAATTGAAACAAGAGGCCCCCACGGGGCCTGAGGGCGCTCACCTGACATGGTAGTCTTAATATAAAAATAGGGACTTGACATGAGTAAGCTGCATATGCCCCTCCTAAGAAAAGTATATACCAACTAGATGAAGCAGTTGTGCCCACACAATACACAGGATTTTCCTTCTATTTTCAGTTCCTGCACTTTTACGTCCCAAAATTGAGATAAACGCATAAAAACAGATTTTTTTTATTTTTGTTTGGAAATTTACAAAGTCCCAAACAAAATATTTTCAGCCTAAATTTTTTTTTTCTTCTTAAAATTGACCAAAACTCTTAAAAAACCAAAAAAACTAATTTCTGGATTTTGATCCAAAACTTTCAAAGTCCCACCCGGCCCCCAAATTTTTAGTGTAAACAATTTTTTTTTTGTCTTAAAATTGACCGAAACGCATAAAAAAAACCAAACAAAAATTTTCTGGATTTTGGTCCAAAATTTTCCAAGTCCCACTCAGACCCCAAATTTTCCCTATTAAAAACGTGTTTAGTGCATGGCAGAAAATTTGGGGATTTGCAGAGCAGAGATATTACGGAATTTACCAACTGCAATCGGTCTGAGATCGCCGCCATTTCCCGAAGATTGTAGAGTTCATGTAAACATTAGAGAAACACATCAAGGGAGGTAACATATTGAAAAAAGAAGTGAATAATACGTTCTGAAAAACATGTAAACCATGCATCATACGACTTCACAACACACATTAACATCAAAATTATTATTCATTTAAGAAACAAAGTATGTGTGCACAGTACACTCCTGGCTAATACAGCCAAGTGTATTGTATCCTAACACAAAACCATATTAACACTATTTACCGGAATAAACACAATCTTCACAAGAACAATATCGTGTGATTGTATCGTTAATAATGATCTTTTCCCCACAACCCAACCAAAATGCAAATATTTTTTTGGCTGATACAGTGAAGCCCACTTAATTGGATATCTCTTAATTGTATATCCCTGTTAACCCCCTTCACTCTGATGTCAAAATACCAAAATTCAGGAAGCTGTTTTTTCCCATAATGCATCTAGAAACTTAACCAATTCAATCTCGTTTGACAGAGCTCAATGAGCTTTGTCAAACGAGATTGAATTGGTTAAATTTCTAGTTGCATTATGGGAATTTTTTTCTGTCTGAATTTTAGATATTTTGACATCAGTGTGCAGGGGGTTAAATTGAATATAATTTTCAAACACAAAAGCATTTACCATACCTTCAGTACAAATCTGGTCTGTTAATTGCATATGGGTCATAGAGTAAACTCCTGTTAATTGTATATAAATTTTTGTAATATGTCGAAAAAATGACTGTGACACGCACCAAATTCCCCTTATTTATCAACCTTTTGGGCCTCACTACATTCAATACAGGCATTTATTCTATTATATCTTGTTTGACAGAGCTCTATGAGCTCTGTCAAACAAGATATAATAGAATAAATGCTCAGTTTACCTCCAGAACACAGGAAACTGACCAAATCCCTGTTAATTGTATACTCCTGTTAATTGAATCATTTTCACTGGCAAAGTGGATATTCAATTAAGAGGATTCTACTGTATTGCCCAGCACTAAATATATACATACTCTGAGAACTTATGTGGTATTAAGCTTTCGTAATTGATGATTTATCAACGAGATTTCTGTACTATAACAGGCACCAACAGATTTTCTTCAGTGTCCTACTTCAGCCATCAGAATCGGTCAGAGAAATAACCGGTAATCGGTTGATGACAAGTTTTGATAATCAGTTCATCACTAGTTGGATTAAAAATTAAAAAACACAAGTTCATCAAATAATAAAAACAAAACTCACTGGTATCATCTACTAATTTCTGCACCTGTTCTTCAAGCCATTTCTGGTAATATAATTTGACATTCTCTTTGTGTTTTCTTCCACTGCAATGTGTCTTTCTCACTGATGGCTGCAATGAAAATTTGTTTCTGTCATTTATATTAAATATGTACACATACATACATATAATACCTACACTATTTTTGTCTGTAACGCGAAGATTCGTACAATCCCAATGATGTTTTAAAACTCGTTGGTGACAAAAAAAACTTGTTGGTGACAAAAAGTTAAAAAATTTATAGTAATTTATATATTTTTTATACTTACCAATGACCCAGACTTAGCTGGTGCTAATCTCCTTAATTCAGGGCCAAACACAAATTTTGCCCCCCCAATCCCCAAAATTTGCATCAAAAACCGAAATATACATGTCCTATATGGCCCTCCATACATCGACTCCTCTGCGCATGCGCAGTGTCGAGGAAGTCCCGAAATTGGTGCCAATTATCATTCTTACAACCAGTGCCTGGTAGGCGTTATGTACTCAGCGGGGAGGTATGAGTTCCCAACTCCTGGGAGGGCCATCCCCGTCTGGGTCATTGGTAAGTATAAAAAATATATAAATTACTATAAATTTTTTAACATTTTTATACTGTACCAATGACCCAGACTTAGCTGAATAGTAAATAGGCTGGAGGGCCTAGGACATAAAGGAAAATCCAATAAGCTCAATTATGTATAAAAGAATATCCTCTCCAGGAGAAAAGAAGAGATAGGCTTTACATGTATCTTTCCTATTTATAATAAAGAAGAAAGACACAACACCGATCAGTAATTGAGCATAATAATCAATGATCTCTATTAACATCCAGTATAACCCTTTATACTAATATTTTTAAAGGTAAGCCAATAAATAAAGGAAGTCCAGAGAAATGAGACTCTTTATATTCATTAAAAGTGTCCGAGGATTGTATATTAACGCTCGTTTGACACATGACATATACAAATGCTTCACACCGAGCTACACTTTAAAAATATTACATGGATGATTAAACATTATCTTACACTTTAAAACCATCCCGGTACCGACTCAGAATTACTGACTCTGGGGGAGGTATTCCCTTGCTTTTCACTATAAAGCAGGTGACCTAAGGGAACACCCGCCCCCCCCCCCCCCTTCCCCTTGCCCTGGGTCGAATACCCCAGAGCGAAGAGGGCAGCAGGACAGAGTCACTGCCGGAACAGAAAGCCTACATAACTATAGTTGCAACTGTTTAGTGGACGATATTCTGAGCAACTGATAACGGACCTAAACAATGGAGGTCTCCAGAAATGGACTCAATATTTCTGAGATAAAAATTAGTGAATGTGGAAGGTTGAGACCAATATGCAGCCTTCATTAGATCAGTAATAGCAATACAATTAGCATAGGCCCAAGAAGTAGAAAGAGCTCTTACTTCATGAGCTGAGATCTTGAGTGCCGACTGCTGAGAGGAAGATAATTTTTCATAAGCAGTTCGAATAGTTAATTGAATCCATCTAGCAATAGAATGAACCATAATATCCTTTCTATTAGGCATCAAAGACAGAAAGAAACGCTTACATCCCTTTCTGATGAACTCAGATCTACGTCTGTAAATACGTATTGCTCTAACAGGACACAGTAGAGGCCTACGCCCATCAGATGATGGAAGGGCCTTAATAATAATAGGTTCAGGATACTTATTAGGAGCCTGATTCTTAGCCAAAAATCCAACATTAGTGGTAAAGGTAATAGTATTACCGACACTACGGTAGTGAGAATCCTCCACAGATAGTGCATGAAGCTCACTAACTCTTCTAGCAGAAGAGAAAGCTAAGAGAAAAGCTGTCTTATATGTTAAGAATTTGAAGTCAACTGTGTCAAGAGGCTCAAAAGGCGCTTCTTTTAGCTTAAGAAGAACCCAGGCCAAATTCCACTTCGGAATTAATCTAAGGGTTCTAGGTCTATTTATCGAAAAATTTCTAACTAACTTAGATAAAGAGACATTAGTTCCAATCCTCAAGCTATCATGATGTGCATAGGTATCAGATAGCATAGACCTATAACCCTTAATGGTGATAGGCTGCAGATTAATCTCATCAAACAAGTATACTAGAAAGTTTGCTATGTCTGGAATGGAGGGATCATAAATATCTACTGAATGATCCTCACACCACTGACAAAAGACCCTCCACTTAGCAGCATAGTTTAGCGAAGAGGAGGTCCTCCTGCAGTTAGAAATCGCGTCCACTGCTCGTCCTGTAAAATGTTTTCCGTGCAAGAAGGACCGCACAATGGAAATACGTGAAGGTTTAGACCTTGCGGATTGTGATGGAGGATGCGCGATTTCCCTTGCGAAAGAAGATCTTCCCGTTGAGGAAGCTTCCTCGGCATGTCCCACAACAGACACCTGAGTAGATTTATCCACGGTCTCTGTGGAGACAGAGATGCTACCAACAGAATCTTGCATTGCGATTGTTTTATCTTGAGCAATATCTGCTGAATCAACGGCACTGGAGGATATGCATATCCTATCATTCCGTCCCAAGAGATCGAGAGAGCGTCTACTGCAAACGCTCGAGGATCCGGACAAGGTGACACATACGTCTGCAACTGGTTGTTGAGATGTGTTGCAAATAAATCTATCATTGGCCGTTCCCATTGGTAGCAAATCTGATTGAATACTTGCTTGTTGAGAGTCCATTCTGACGGCAACAGGCGACCCCTCCGTGAAAGGGAGTCTGCTAAGACGTTCAGACGACCCGGAATATGACGGATGGAGAGAAGAATCTGATGTTCTAATACAAACAGAAGAATTCTTTCCGTTAGATTGAGCAACGGAATGGAATGAGTGCCACCTTGGTTCCGAATATACGCAACTACTGTCGTATTGTCAGACATAATTTGCACGTGTGCATTCTGAATAACGTCTATCCAATGACGTAGAGCAAGCCAAATCGACATCATCTCTTTGATGTTGATGTGCTTGCTTAGAAACTGCGGATCCCAAAGACCCTGGCACTTCAAATCCGATGGGCTCAGTGTCGCGCCCCAGCCTGTTTGACTGGCATCCGTCATAATCGTAAAACTCGGATCTGGCAACTGCAGTGGAACTCCCTGAGTTAACCACTGTATGTCTGCCCAAGTCTGAATCTCTTGTTTCACTTGGCTTGACAAGAGTATGTCCGTTTCGAGCGAATGAATCTTCACTCTCCAATTCTGAGTCAGATAGACCTGGAGAGGACGGGTGCGTAGCCGCCCCATCGGAATGAGATCCGAGGCAGCTCCGCACAGACCTATTAGTCTCATGAATTCCCTCGCTGACACTTTGTCTGAGTGAAGACAATAGCGAGCATAACAACTGACTAATTTCGCTCTGGTTAACGGCAGACGAACGAGATTGTTGTGCGTCTCGAAGCTCATTCCCAGGTGGGTAAATGACTTGGACGGCACCAGATCCGACTTCTCTTCGTTTACTATGAAACCGAGACGTCGGAGCAATAGAAGCAGATTGTGCATGTCGTTCTGAAGCGTTAACTCGTTGCCGTATCTCTGAAGAATATCGTCCAGGTAAGCCGACGTTACCGCCGACGAATGAGCTCGGAAATGAGTCATTACCGAGTTCATTACTCGAGTGAATGCCCAGGGCGCTAGATTCAGACCAAAGCACATCGCTCGGAACTGATAAACAACACCTAGGACAGCGAAGCGAAGATACTTTCTGAACGCCAGATGTACCATGACGTGAAAGTATGCATCCTTGAGGTCTATGCTCGCAGCATAGTCGTTCACTCGAATGCTCGCTCTGACCGATCGAATGGTCTCCATATAAAACTTTGGAGCCACGATCAGCTTGTTTATCCAGCTTAAGTCGATCACTGGACGGAACGAGCCGTCTGGCTTTGGAACCAGAAAAAGATGGCTGTAGAAACCTGGAGATTCCTGGTTTTCTACGACCTCTATCGCGTTCTTCGTTAAAAGAGACTGGACTTCTGATAGAAGTGCGGTTCTTTTCTGACAATTTGACGGAAGCTGAGTCCATCTTGGACTTCGAGTTAATGGAGGCTTGCCTTTGAAGGACAGTTTTAGTCCTTCCGAAATAACCCCTAGCACCCAAGGGTCCTCCGTAATTGATTCCCAATTGCTTGAGAAACTCGACAGTCTTCCGCCCACCGGAACGCGACAGAGGTCTAGACCATCACTTCCTGGATCCGCGAGGCTTGCGGTAGGAGAAACCACGTCCTCCGCGACCCGCACCTCGCCCCGTCGGCCTAGGGGCGTCTGACCGGTTATTTCGGCCAGCATAACGGCCCCTAGTCGAGTCGCTACTCTGCCGGTCTCTAGAGTAAGACCTAGAGGATGCATAGGAACCTCTATAGGAACTTCCCCTGGACGAACTCGTCCCGGAAGTGCCTGGCCTACTCCTGTCTGCTGGTTCCGATTTCTTGGAAGCAGACTTAAAAAGCAGAGAGTCCGAAGCTTTCTTTGTTAATTTATCATATATATCAGAAAGCTTGCCACTGAAGAGAAACTCTCCAGAGACCGGAGCGACTCTAAGAGAGTTTTTCACCTTACTGTCCACGCGTGTGGAAGTAGCCAAGGCCGCGTCACGTCGAGCTAACTCCAGATTTGCCACTGAAAGGGCGGAGTTATAAGTGGAAAACGCTATGGCCCTGGACAGAACTCTTAAAGACGTTTGTACGTCTTGAAATTCAGGTCCTTCAAAGCGTAAAGACAACGCTCTAGTAAGGTGATCTGCGTAGGAAAGAGCGTCTAAACTAGCTCTGTTAGACGATATCGTCGTTTCCATCGTAGACGACGGAAGTGACATAGACGACGGCATGGATATATCAAGGTCTTCAGCCTGGTCGTCTAAACGCAGAGGAACTCTCTGGATGCCCTGACCTGCCGTATCAAACTTGTTCCTTTGATTAATAAACGGCAGCTGTAGAGCAGAAGCCGGTAGGAAGGCTGACCTGCCCGTCTTGTTGGCAAGTTTATCAATAGCGTCATTCAATAACTCAAAAATCCGAGAGACATTCTTGGATTGTGATGGAAATTCCGGGACAATGTCCCTAAACCGATTAAAAAACTCGGTGTCCAGTGGCGCTATTACCCTCCTATCCGGCTGCGCAGCATTTTGGTCTGGCGGAACAACTTCTGGAAGATAACACCGGATGAATTCTACGGCTATTTTATGTTGTTCCGAAAGGGAAATATCCAATTCATCAGAATCCCTTTCGCCATCCTGCCGGACCTCATGTAAATCATGTAAATCTCGGTCGTCCGCACCGGATCCAGCGGCGGAACCTACCGACCCAGCATCTTCTGACATTTCATGTTCCGACAGAGGCTCTGACGGTTGCTGGGATGCTGCGATTAACTTTGCTATCTGTGATAGCACATCCGTTACAGAGGCCTGGGGAGCGGCGGTCTTACTGGTTTTAGCCGCCGGAAGCTCCCTGGACGTTGCATCTTGCATACATCTTTTATGTGAACGTCCGGACGAAGAAGGCCTCGAGTCCCTGGCTACCGGATGGCGTGACCTGGTCGCCGAGGAATCCCTGGTCGGCGAAGCTGACTGTAATTCACTGGTCACGTAGCCAAGGTGCGGTCGAGTGTGCTGCTGAGAGGATATGGAAGCCTTATAGGTAGCCTCGGCGGACTGCCTATATACCGGAGCCCTCCGAGCGGTGGACGTATGCTCCAACTGCGTAACATTACGGACTACAACATCTGGTCCCAGATGCTGTTGTATGAGAGAGGGACCTCTCTCGCTTGCAGCCCGTGTCGAACTGGACAAGCTAAACACCGGACTGTCAGGCTTCCTCCGATCCATCCTCCTTTCCGTCGTCACTGGGTGTGCACGTGGATGTTTTATAGTGCTCGCAACACCCGACTCTCTGTGCTGGACCGCAACGGATGAACCCGAGTGCTGCCCCATTCGGTGAATGGACGCAACCCCGGTCGAGCTAGCGGACGTCAACCCCTTCGGGCTCCTTTCAGGGAATTGACGAATCTCCATGAGCACTTTTGCCGCTAGCTCTTCGCTTGTATGTGACGACGGAGGCACACTTCTGGATGACATCACGGAAACATCACCCTGTTCTTGTTCCTCTGAAAAAGAGAGTGAAACACTAGAGTGACTCTGAGGAGAAAGAACCGGAATGGACCTTTCTCCAGGAACAACATACCGTGACACACGTTTCCAACGTTTTTCATCCCATTTGAAACACACAGAACAAAGATCAGTGCGAGTACAGAGAGAACAATTAATACAGAGATCATGAGAATCATAGGAAGACTTCCTCCTATTACAATTTGAACAATAATCATTCATAGTGAAATGTAAACAATCAAAGTACTCGCACTAATCCTTGAAAATAAAGATACATAATACAACAATCCATTATATTCATTAATAAATAATGATTTGAAAGAAAAAATTTTTTTTTTTTTTTTTTTTTAAAAAAAAAAATTTTTTCAGAAGAGCCCAAGTTCCCAAAGGGAACCCTGAGCCCAATGGATCCCAAAAAAGCCTAAGTGTGGACAAAAATTTAAATTCATTTTGAAAAAATTAATGAGACACTTACGGACAATAATAATGTATCTTACTATGAATGAGAGATGCAGAAGACAAAAAATCACTATCAGCAGTAACTGTTGTCAACCTAAGCAAAAGTGTCAACAAACCGGAAACATGACTCCAGGCACTAAAACAAACATGGCCCGAAATCAGTCACCAATTAAAACACTATCTGATGCAAAACAGAGGCTTCCAGAGAAGAAACTGTAGAACATCAGATGGTAGATGCAGACCAAAACGCCTAAACACCCCTAGGGTGAGGACGTAAACATGGGGAAAAAAAACAGAAATAAATCTGTTACCAAGCCAAAACTCCCAAGAAATTTTTAGTAATAAACATTACAAAAATTAAGCCAAAACATGGGAGAAAAGCTAGGGGGGAATAAGGAAGGTAGAGAGGAAACACTGATCAAACAATGGTACTTCATAGCAAGAATGATAACATCAGGGCCATGCCTTGAAAAAAGGCAACTAGAAATAATTTCATAAAATAATTATAAGTTACAGCCCTGAACATTTTCTTGCACTAAATATTTTCCTCTCCTCCTAATGTATCCTCTTTATTTCCACCATTTCACTCATGAATATGTGTCTGGCATCATGAAAATTGAGATTTGGAAGCACAAATAACAGAGAAGTGTGACTGTTTTGAGGGCCAAACTAAGAATGATAATTGGCGCCAATTTCGGGACTTCCTCGACACTGCGCATGCGCAGAGGAGTCGATGTATGGAGGGCCATATAGGACATGTATATTTCGGTTTTTGATGCAAATTTTGGGGATTGGGGGGGCAAAATTTGTGTTTGGCCCTGAATTAAGGAGATTAGCACCAGCTAAGTCTGGGTCATTGGTACAGTATAAAAATAAACTCATTGGTGACATACCGACCGACAGACAGACCGACATTGCCACATATAGAATTAACAGTCAAACATTGAAAACCGAATTATGAAAGATCTTGTACAAAGTATCGAGACTTAATGTCTGTGAAGCAGAGGATTTTTATGGCTGCTCACATAAAATGCTGTTGGGGAAACAATTTTTATATACATGTACATCGACGTGGACTGACTCAACTCAAATGTAATTATATGATCAAATGTTTACTAGGCTGAGACATATGCAAGCTTGGAAATAAGCGGACTGTAATCTGAAGAATGAGGTCCACAGAGAGGGAATTTAGTGATGCTACCCTGCTCATTAAATTTACTCTCGGTGAGCCTCAATCTGAATCAAGGTCTCAAGCCCAAACAGAAAGAGGAAGCCAAAGGATAAATTGGCCCAATTGTACTGTACATGTATAGCATCAGCAAATTCACTGTTTGGGTAACTCATTCTTCAAATGACTGATTGCTTATTTCCAGGCTTGGGCGTATGGTGAATTTCAGACAATCAGGAAGTCTGTGTTAAAGAGTTAAATATTTAGTCAAAAAGCTCCCTCATCTCCATCCAACAAAATGGAATAAATTTTAAATATATCATTAAAACAAGAGGTCCCAGGGGGCCTGAGGGTGCTCACCTGACATGGTTGTCTAAATATCAAACCAGGGACTTGACTTAAATAAGCTGCATATGCCCCTCCTAAGAAAAGCATATACCAACTAGATGAAGCAGTTGTGCCCACACAATACACAGGATATTCCTTCTATATTCAGTTCCTGCACTTTTACGTCCCAAAATTGAGATAAACGCATAAAAACAGATTTTTTTTTCTTTTTGTTTGAAAATTTTAGAAGTCCCATTAACTTTTCACTGTTTTCTCATTGAATTAAGTGATTGATGAGAGCTTTACATGAAAAATGTATTTTTCCAACTAATCAACTCATCCATTTTAAGGGTACCACTTGTTGGTAATCGAGTCAACATTGATTCGTTGGCTAATCGTCCCAACCCTAATGTCAAGATTCCTTGAGAATGTAACCGGTAGACCACATTTATTAGGGAAGTACAGGCAGCCAAAAATGATGTAGAAACACTGTTAAGTCATCTGCAGTTGTGCACATGTATATAAGCTAGTAATTATCGGAAAAATTAATCTTGAGGCTTTAAAGATTCAGTTGTTTTTATATACTTTCCTACATATTTTAGCAGTGAAACAGAGCATTAGAGCTGTAGGTTAAGCCGAAACCGAACCGAGGTTTTTAGTTTTTTTAAAAAACCGAAACCGTCGACATCCCATAATCTAAGGTTTTTCATTTTTTTTTAAATACTCTCTGCAGAAATTCACAGAATGTGGCCATCCCAGAGTAGTGAGAGTAACCAGACACTGCCAACGGCAGTGTCTGGGTACTCTCACTACTCTGAGAAGGCAACATTCTGTGAATTTCCGACATTTCAGTTTAGTTGTGTTTGCAGCTTTCCTCAAGTTGCGTGTATGTGTCAGACCTCGAAAAATGGCCAAGCACAATAAAAGTTCTGTATATTTTGGTAATTATTATATTGGACTTCCTGATTCTTCATGTATTATAGCTTATTTTGGGCATTCATTGAGTTTCACTCAATTTCACTATCATTCAGTTATGACTCCAGACATAAGAATGAGTTTTATTGAATTTTACTTGGCCCCATGAACAAACCGAAAACCGAACCGAACCGAGGTTTTACTCCACCTGAAAAACCAAAACCGAACAAGAAATTTAAAAACCTACAGCTCTACAGAGCATACACTGCCCCACTTACAACATTGCTGCTTAATTAAACTGCTCTTTTATAAAGTAAACAATACTTACAGAATCATGTGTTAAGTAGGTATCACAATAATCACAAAAATATCTGAAAAATAAAAAAAATAATTACAAATGTATTTGCTAGTAGTACAACAATCAATTTACCGAATAACATTATTTGTGTGTCATCTCACTTTCACCAGCTGTGGTTAAGATTACGAATCCTGAAAATTAATTGGTGGCAAAAGCCACTTGCAGAATCTACACTACTTTGAACACAAAAGCAGTCTCTTTCACGATCACATCGCAATTCACTTTCATCAGTCGGTTGAGATTTCTTGAATACCATTTATTCATTTATGTTAATATGTTTAAAGTCACTCTCAGTGTCTTCGGTTATATCCCGACCACAACATAATATGAAGTCAAAAGGACTTCCACCCTAGGCATTAGTTATCAAGTCCCATATTACCAGTATGTAAGATGAACATGTTTTAGTGCAGTAATCAAGATTTGCTCCAGTTTGTAAGGCTCTCACAGGGGCAAGCCTGGAAATAAGCAGACATATGCAGAATGGGGTCCCCAGAGGGTGAATTTGGTGATGCTACCCTGTGTCATCTGCAGAATGAGGTTCCCAGAGGGTGAATTTGGTGATACTACCCTGCACAGCCAAATTCACCCTCTGCGAACCTCAATCTGAATCAAGGTCTCAGGTCTAAACAGAAAGAGGTTCCCAGAGGATAAATTGGAGGATTCCAGCCTACTGTATGGGATAGCATCAGCAAATTCACCCTCTGGGGACCTCATTCTACAAATGACAGATTGCTTATTTCCAGGCTTGCACAGGGGGTGGGGGGAATTGGTTTAAATAACTAGCAGAGCCTGTCTCTATGAGGCCATGAATACCCTCAATTCCAATAAGTAGGTCAAAAATACTCCCAGAAAGGGCAATAACTCTGGTTTATTTTTGTTCAAAGTTCTAAAAAGAATTTACAGGA
The DNA here is from genome assembly GCA_031216915.1 of Pictodentalium vernedei. NCBI lineage: Eukaryota > Metazoa > Mollusca > Scaphopoda > Dentaliida > Dentaliidae > Pictodentalium > Pictodentalium vernedei. The sequence continues at coordinate 392,288,589 of CM062289.1, forward strand.
AAATGAAGGAATTCTAGTTCACACAAAGTTGTGTCTATGGAGACAAGATTCTCTTCTTCCACAATGCCAATAATTATTTCACTTGTTTTTCTAGAGACCCTGGATATTGATGTATCCCATGCTTTTGCATGTAATCTTTTCCCACCCTCCTGTCTTATTCCTAAAACGGTTCCCATGAGTGTAACAAGTTCCTCCATACACCTTGGGCTTACAAGACGTCCTCACCATTAATTTAGAGACCAAATCCCTGTACATGTATGTTTCCATCAGCTGAACTGACAGCCTTTGCTTAATATTGTTTGTGTCCACGTGCACTACTACCACTGGGTCTGGGCCAGATCATTCCACAATACAGTCCAGACTACAGACTGTCCTATCCAAACCCCGAACAATGCTACTCCTCATAAAATTGGCTTCCTTTTGGCTGTCCTTTTCCCTTCCTGTCTTATCTGGATACCATGTTTCTTTCCCCCATTGTGGACAAGGGTACTGTGACCACATTTCTTATATCATTTTGGCTACCACTGTTATTCTCCTTCTCCACATCAGACTCCCTCCTCCTCTTCTTCCCTATACTCTGCTCCCTCGACTCCAAAGTATTGTCTATCTAACATACCATTCTGCTCCTCAAAGCTTTAAAGACGATTACAAAATGTCCAGTCGCCAAAATGTCCGAAGGCTGGACAGAATGTCTGATCTTTTTAGAAAAATGTCCAATAGTTTTGGATAAAATGTCCAATGATCATTGGACAAAATGTATGAAAACAAGATTCAGTTGCTGACTTACCATTATTGTATAAGTATATTCCAAGATATCCTGAATATTTGGAAATGGTATATAAGAGGCGGCATACAGAATATGTATTAAATAATATTATAGGTACAACTTGTTGCAGTCAATTTTAACATGGCCGAGTTGGCATTAAATTGACCTCAAGTTGCTGGTCACATTCTTTTGGGACGTTATTTGTATTGTCGATAGACATATTCTGAGGAAGTGTTTTATTAATATTATAGGTACAACTTGTTGCAGTCAATTTAATGTAAACTCGACTATAACAACATGGTCGAGTAGTCATTAAATTGACCTCAACAAGTTGCTGGTCACATTCTTTTGGGACTTTATTCGTATTGTCGATACACACATTCTGAGGAAGTGTTTTATTAAATAATATTATAGGTACAATTTATTATTTATTTATAGGAGGATAATTGTAAAAAACAAAAACCTCTATGTCGGAAGTGCTTGGTCACCATATTGTTCAGAAACGAAAGATTCATATCATCGAAGTGGTTCGAGAAAATGAAGTTGGCAGCCATGTTTTGTATTTTTGAACATAATGACGTCATTCCTTCCTAGGTTTCAACCAGGGATTCCCTGATTGCAACCAATCGCTTAAGGAAGGAATGATGTCATTATGTTTAAAAATACAAAACATGGCTGCCAACTTCATTTTCTCGAACCACTTCGATGATATGAATCTTTCGTTTCGGAACAATATGGTGACCAAGCGCTTCCGACATAGAGGTTTTTGTTTTCTACAATTATCCTTCTTTTGGTCACATAATAACAAAAAGCTTCTGGATATGCCATATTGTTCTCACGAGGCGAGATAGACCAGCAAGTAAATCGTTTGCTGGTCGTATAGTACAGCACAGGGATCATATGAGTTGGACCTACAGGCCGTACCAACCCCAAAAATTATATTACGGACTGTGGGTCCAAGTTTGGACTACTTAGAGGGGTAGCCTCTACGTTTAGATCGCTGAACTACCATAAAAACTTGATGGGGAATTTTACCACAGATTTGAATGGGAGGAATCTGAACGTAGAGTCTACTAGAGGGGCAGCTACTACATTCACATCGCAGGACTACTTGGATGGCTGCTTTCCCGGATATACCATTAGAACAATTAATCTATTGGCATTGCGAAAAGTTTCCGGTCATTCAATGTTTACTATTCAGTAGACTCAGGCGGCGCATAGAAAAGGTTGTACATACTTAGGCATTTTTAAATATCGTCAAAATGTAAACTGCAATCGTCTTCGAGTTGGCAGCTAAAGACTTCCCCACAAGTATTATTTACAGTCTTTATTTTGTCCCAATTAATTTTCCTTTCGAAATTTTCGAAGAAAATAACACATGAACACAAAACCGGAAGTCAATGACTTAATCTCTAATTCATAATCGGTATATGGTCTAGTTAAAAGAATAATAATTCAATACAAAATTTTAAGCATTTTAAAAAATGAAAATAATTACAGGAATTTAACTCTATCATATCAAATGTCATATTTACCAGAGTGGATTGTAAATAAATAGTTTTTAGAGAGTAATGACAAGTTGCGTTCCGAGTAATGGATTATACTCTTACTATAATGGAATGGAAATTAGTAGACAAACACCAGGCAAACATTCGATCCGGGAACATTCGGACTCAGGAACATTCTATTCTATTTGTAAACAGTGTTCTATGATATATGGGGACTGTCGTTCGATGGGATATGGAGAGGTATGTGCAAATTGTCAGGAAATCCTCCGCCTACTTGAGACAATTGTTAAGTTTAAGGGGGAGATTGCTGAGCTGAAGGGAAAACTTGGTAGGGCGGGGCTGTCTGGAGTTACGCCTGTGAAAGTAGCTTTCCGAGAAGGATGGGTGGTTGTCGGTGGTTCCAAGAGGAAACATGGGGGTAGAACCTTTGATGTGAATGAGGTAGGTGATGAGGTGGGGGCTGCTAGAAAAGTACGTAGGACAGATGAGGGGGGCCCAGGCCGGAGCAATGCTGTAAAGCGTTTGGCGTGGACTATCAAAAGTGGTAGGAAAGGGGGGCCAGAGAAGCAGGTAGATAGGGGTGTAAAGTCCAAAGGCAGTGGGGAGTGCAGCACCAGAAACAGATTTGATGTGCTCGATTCGGAAGAGACAGAGGATGAGAAGGAGGTAGTTGCAACAGATAGTAGCTTGGGGGCTAGGCCAGGAAAAAGGAGGAGGGATCCGGGAGAAGACCAGGGGAGTAGTCCAGGTAGTTCAGGGCCTGGAAAGAGACGGAGGGACAAGGATAGGAGTAATCCTAGGTCAAAGATACCGATACCGATATTGATTCCGAGTGGGGCTGTTGGAGAGGAAGAGGACGCTGTAAACAATAGGAGACTAGAGGAGATAAATAGGGCGAGGGCCAACAGTAAGTTGGTGGTTGCGGGAAGTAGCATAGTTCGGGGGATCGACAAGGTTGTCTATGGTCCGGACAGTAAAAATAGAACAGTTCTGTGCTTTCCGGGGGCTAAAGTGGAGGACCTGAGGGATAGAGTGGACGGTATTGTAGCTGGGTCGGGGCCTGACCCGGTAGTGGTATTACATGTGGGGTCCAATAACATCAGGGAGAGGAAATCAGTTTGTTTGGTGGACACATACAAGGACCTAATTAGTAAGCTACTTAGCAGGAATGCTCGGATCATCGTTTCAGGGGTGCTCCCCGTTATGGGTGGTGGAAATGAGAGGAACTCGCGGATTATGGCACTAAACGAGAAGCTGGAAGAGCACTGCAAAGACTTGGGAATACATTTCATTGACCACTGGGATTCATTCTGGGGACAAGGAGAGTTGTATGGGCGAGACGGATTGCATTTAAGTAGGATGGGTACAGACCTGTTGGGCCAAAAAATTTTACAGGTGGCTGGGCCTTTTTTGGAGAAAAAGGGGGTAGGGAACCACAGCCGATAACCCAGAGGGGCACAAATGCTGGGAACATAGGAAGAACAACAAACATGCACAACACAGGGACATACCAGGGTTATAATAATGTGCCAGTGATGACAAAAAAACAAAGATTCATTAAGTTTGGGTACTGCAACATCCAGGGTTTGCACAAGAAAGTAAGCGAAATATCAACAATGATGGACGAAGGAGACTTCGATATAATGGGTCTAAGTGAGACGTGGATACGACGGGATGAGCGGGTTGATCAGATGAAGGGTTGCGTGTGGATAGGAGCTGGGCGAACTGAGGGTCAGAAACGGGGTGGGGGTGTTGGCATCTACGCTAAAGAGGAATTACAGCCCTCATTGATTACAGATCTCACAGAAGCAAGGACTCAGATTCCAGTATCCAACGAAATAGTCTGGGCAAAAATCAAGTTAGGAAGCAGGAGTGTTGCCGTTGGTGTTGTATACTTAGCAGTGGAGGGAAGTAAGCCCGAGTGGAATGATTCAATATATACAACTCTTAGATCGAATATCACAGAGCTTGAAAGCAGAGGGTTCAGTATTGTCCTAATGGGGGACTTCAATGGGCACATCGGGGATAAGGAGGAGGGCATACAGGGAGGTGATAGGAAAATTAACACGAATGGGAGGAAGATGTTGGACCTATCAAAAGAGCTTGGTTTAAAGATCCTGAACAGGGATGCGAAATGTAAGGGTAAATGGACCTGGGAGAGGAACGATAAGAAAACAATAATTGATTATATACTCACTGACATTAGCGTATGGAGGGAGGTTATAGATGTAGAAATAGATGACGAGGGAAAAAATGACCTGGGTAGTGATCACAACCTGATAACAGTTAAGATTATGGGCAAAAAGACGAATAAAGACAGAAATACCTTCAAGGAAGTTTGGGGACTAAAACAAGGAGCCGACTGGAAGCAGTTTCGGGAAAAACTAAAACCAAATCTTGAATGTATACCTAGGGATGCAAATGTCCAGAGTATTTCAGATGGCATAGTAAATAGCCTAACAGAGGCAGGGAAGGATTGTATAGGAAGGGTGAGGGTCCCAACGAGAGAGCTTGGATACAGGGTTAACGAGGGACTGAAAAAGGCAATAAAAGAAAGGAAGGTAAAATGCGCTGATTACAGAAGAAGTAGGAAGCTTAAAGGGGTGGATAACAATGACACGAGACTAATGAAAGGAGAATATGAACTGGCACGGAAAAAGGTGAATGAGATAAAGAATAATAATAGGAAGGAGCGCAATTGCAGTCTTGCCAGAACAATAAAGAAAACGGGGGGTTCGAGCTCAAACGTATTTTGGAACTGGGTAAATAAACGAGGGAAAAGTAGTGTGCAGAGTATCAAAGTGGATGGGGAAAGTACAGAAGATAAAGGCCGTATCGCTTCAGAGTTAGTCAAGCACTGGGAAAAGATAAACGATAGGCGATGGGGCAGTGGGTCCCCACCAAAAAGAAATACACTGGTGGAGGAGAACCTATCCAATCGTGTATGTAGCGAAATAACGGCAGAAGAAGTGCGGAACGTGGTCTCGAAATTAAAAAATGGTAAAGCGGGAGGGACTGATGAAATTCCGAACGAATTCCTCAAAAATGGAGGGGAGGCACTTATTGAAGTCCTGACAAACCTTTTCAACCTGGCTCTGCGAAAGCAAGAGGTCCCCAGAGACTGGAGGGAAAGTAAGGTGTCGTTCATACACAAAAAAGGGGGATAAGGAAGTTCTAGATAACTATAGGGGAATATCAGTTAGTAGTAACATCGGAAAAGTATTCTGTAAGGTCATATACGGTAGACTAGAGGAAGTTATTGAAGAGAAAGGTTTTTTAGGAGAAATTCAAAATGGTTTCAGGAAAGGACGAAGAGTCACTGATCACCTATTTACACTCACCCAACTGATAGAATCAACAAAGGCTGAAAAGAAAAAGATGTTTCTGGCATTTCTAGATGTGAAAAAAGCGTACGACCGAGTGTGGAGGGAAGGTATGTGGCGAAAGCTCGAGGGCATCGGACTGGGGGGTGACTTTGTGGGAATCATGAAAGCACTGTATACAGATGTGCAAAGCCAACTCAGTCTAGGGAGTATCACTACAAAACGAGTCCCTATGGATATAGGCCTCAAGCAGGGGTGTATCTTTTCACCGATTTTGTTTGCATTGTATGTTAAAGATTTAGGGGACGAACTAATTCAGAGTGCGGAGGGGGTAAATGTTGGAGACATAAAGATACCAGGCTTATTCTTTGCGGACGACATGGTGTTAATGTCTAGAACTGAACAGGGGCTAGAGAAACTGCTGGAAATTGCTGGTAGATATGGGAACACTTGGCGGCTCGAACTAAATGAAAATAAAAGCAAGGTAATACCCGTTGGACGCAAGGTAGATATGACGAAGAGATGGAGAGTGGGGGAGTTCTCATTCCCCGAAGGGGAAAGCAAACAAATCACTGTAGGAGAAACGGGAGAGTATGAGTATCTAGGGGTAAGCATAAATATAACGGGAAGAGGGGTGTACAGAAATTACTCAGCCAAACTGATTCTGAAGGGAAAAAGAATTCTGAACCAACTAAAACATTTAGGGAAAATAGTTTCAACAAGGTCTTTGTGGGGAAAACACTGTGGGAGAGGGTGGGTTTACCAAGTATAACGTATGGCACGGACGTGATTCCATTAAACCAAACCGTTATTAAGAAGTTGGAAAGTACTCAGAATGATGCCGGCAGATGGATAACAGGGTCGAGTAATGCTGCAGCTTTGGAAGCAGTAAGGAGGGAGCTTGGGTGGATGAAAATCAAGGACAGGGTAGATTTGGGAAAACTGTGTTACTTCAACTACTTGAGAAACCTGCCTGACAACCGGTGGTGCAAATTGATGCTCGATACCATTTGGAATTCCAATATAGAAACGGGGTGGTCAAAATATGTGAGGGAACTAATGGACAATTACTCTATAGAGGTCACAAACATAGAAGTAGGAATGAAAGAAGGCAAAAGGTTTGTCAAAGAGAGAGTCATGGAAGATTGCAATCGAAACTGGCGAGCAGGGGTTAGCGTGAAAAGATCACTGCAGGGGTTACAATATAAAGAAAAGCCAGCTTTTGAGAAGTACCTAGATGGCACCTTTGGAGGGTCACTGCTGTTCAAACTGAGATCAAGATCACTGGAGCTTCGGGGGAAAATTGGGAGAGATGGGGAAAAGGGATGCCAAATGTGCCACTCTGGAGTAGTGGAGACCCTGGAACATTTTCTCTTGGAATGCCCACAGTATATACCTCATAGAATAAAATTTACTGGAAGAATAATGCAGAAGTGGGGTGAAGAAACAAAGGATAGATGGCTGAAGGGGGACACGAGGGAGAGGATAGGAATGCTTATTGAAGAAATTGAAAAAGAGGAAGTGAGGGACACTATTAAGCAGTTTATATCTGAATGCTGGGAGGAGAGGAGGGGAAGAGGGGGTGGGGTGCAGGGAGAATGATGGCCTTCTCTTATGAGGACCGCGACAAATCAGCGGCTGGCCAAAGAGTTATTATTATCTATTTCATCCTCAGCAGTGATGTGGTTTATAACATCCACATCTTTGTTAGCACAAAAAAACTATCGGCAGAAGTATCTGGGATTATCCCCAAATTCCAACACAAAGTAAGCATACTTACAGTTTGAAATAAACAACCCATAAAATGTACATTTAAGCTATTCTGTGATACCATGTTTTAAAAGATCTCACGAAGCTTGTTCAGACAGGAAGCCTTAATCTATTATATCATGTCTAACCAAACTCCATGGAGTCTTCCAAAGCAGGATACCACAGAATAATTGCTCAAATTACTAAAATCTTAATTGGATGTACGGAGGCCGTCTAAGTCTGGTTTTGTGTAGACTTTGATGATTGTTCAATGGAGTGGTTCTTCTACAGATCAAGTTTTTGTAATTCAGTTAACAAGAGTTTACCATATAGCCTACACGAAACAGGTAATCACAGACTTATTAAAAGTTCTTACAACAAATCAAGAAAGCGAAATAAAAAGGGCGAAAATCAACACAAAACAGAAGCGTTGCAGTGTGGTTATATATATATATATAAATATTTTTTTTTTTGTCCGTTGAAAAGACCAAGCCTGAGTGGGACGGTGGAATATATACGACAAGAAATGGAACGCTGGGGCTTCCATATTGTTTTGTTCTAATGGGATATATTAATGGACAGACTGTGCAGAGGATAGGGTGCAATAGGTGGGGACAAAATATCGACGCTGAGGGGAGGAAACTCTCGGAATTTACAAATGATCTGGGCCTGAGGATATCAAATAGGATTGTAAAGTGTAAGGGCAATTGGACACGGGAAAGGAACGCCAAAAAAGACAATTGTGTGTACACACTGACCCAGAGATGTGTGTGTGTGTGGGGGGGGGGGGGGGGGGGGGTCATAGACATAGATATGGACGACGAAGAAGCAATTTCTGGGTTATATGGTGATTATAACCCGATAACAGTAAAGGGGGGGGGGGGGGGTACAATAGCAAACCGAGAGTGGTCGTTGAAGAAATTTGGAACCGGGGAGTAGGAGAAGGCTGGGGGCACTTTGGGGATAATTTAAAAAAATCAAAGATAGAAAATGGGTTAACCGGGGATAATGTCTAGGAGTTGGGCGATTCAACAGTGAGGAGTCCAACAGCTGTCGGAAAAGAAATCATAAGGATCGCCACGGGTCAACTCGCTACAGGTCAACTCGCCACGGGTCACCTCGCCACCCAAAAAACAGGAGCACCGCCCAGCAGGGCAAAATACGCCCGTCAAAACTGGAACACGCACAAGTTTTTCTGGGGTAAAGTTTGAAATTTTTGTTAACTCGACTATGTCTGCCCCCTCCCCAATCATTGCCCATTCCCCTGCCCTGTCTAGGGTAAAGAATAATTAGCCTGTTTTCACATTTTCATATTAAGCGATCTGAGGTCTTTACAAAATAAAAAAAAGCCGACATAACAAATTTATTTCCATGTGAACCATTATTACCGAAGTTATTTCCCAGAAACGGTAAATGTAACGTCATTGGAAAATAAAAAAATGGGCTATATTCTCATCACCAAAGTGCCCTAACTCCACTGCTAATGGGCTTTAAAAACTTGGGCAAAATTCTCATAAATAAAGGGCCATAACTCTACTAAAACTGGGCCGCTACAGACGGAAATCGAACCCAACCTGTATTTCGTTGCACTAAATCCATACGCCAAAAGTTCAAACCATTACAACTAAAGTTATCGTCCGGAAACGAAATGTGTCCACGGACGGACAGACAGACGGACGAGCGCTCCAACAGTTCGGGTTTATGGGCTATCAAAAAAACATTTTGTATGTCCAAAACCTTATTAAATATACTAAATATGGAAATAAAAGTCGGCAATGGCACAAAAAATGAAGAAATCCATGCAGTATCTAGAGGTAGAAGTATTGATTCTGATCAGTAAAAGTGCCAAAGGGTTGCAAAACTGCCTTGACGTGTTTACTACCTACTGTAAGAAATGGTATCTTAAAATAAATTCAAATAAATCTAAAATTATGAAGATCAATAAAGAAGGACAATTCTGCAATAATCAGTTTTAAAGCGAGGGAATCTCATTAGAATGTGTTCAGGAATATAACTACCTTGAAATAACCATGGCGCTATTGAGCAATTTCTCAAACTGTAGACTATATATGTAAATTTAAGAGCAAGTACACACTCACTTCATATGGAAACCTGCAGGTATAAAAGGCCAAAACCTACACATGAAAATGGTAGACTATTCCAGATATGTCCAGGCAAGAGAATCCGTGTTCAACTCTTTAAAATTATAAATGGCTTTTCAGTAATGTCGAATACAGATATTTTTAGTATGACTATATCATGCAAAGAACCTAACATCTGTTATATTGTCTCTAAATTTCTAAGAAAAGTTGTTGAACTAAGAGGTGAAATTTAGGACACATACATGTATCTAGTTAAAACTACTGTTCTTTTTCCTGTTAGTATTAGTATTATAAGGTCGTGTAAATTCTGATATACTTCCCGATAATGCCATAATAATGCTAGACAATCTCCTTGTGAATCAATGGCTCATAGCCTAATTTTTTATCCAGCCACGAACGAAATGGTTTGACGCGCCGAAGGCGCGCAGGGACGATATGGGGGACAAGCCCCTTTCGACCCTCGGTGACTGTAGATGGTTGGTATCATATGTCTAGGTGTATCAAAGGAGGAGAAGGTTCAGGTACTCGGCAGGTGTCTGTGGTGGTTTTAGCGTCGTCTATGTCGTTTTTTCTTCTTTTTGGGTGGAGGTGGCTGAGAAGGAGAGACTGTGGTAGTTGTTGGTGTAGTTGGGCTGTTGATAATGGAGGACTGACTGGGGTGGAAGGGTCGAGTCCTTGCTGCTTCAGGAGTGTTGGTGCTGTGGCTGTTGCGTTGTTCTATGAGTGCCGTCGTGGTCTTGTTGTGGTCTTTGGTTTCTTCTATTGTTGCCCTGATGTCTTCTCTTAGACTGCGGATTTGATCAAAGAGTATCCGTGCCTGTTCCTGATCCAGAGAGGGGGATGAAATTGGAGAGGGAGACATCAGAGAACCAGTTTCCGATTCCGTCTCCGACTCGCTGGTGACATCGTCATCCTCCAGGTTTCCCCTCAAAGGAGAGGTAGCTGGGGAGTGGATGGGAGTCACAGGAGTTGGAGGGGAGGAAATGGTAGTGGTCTCCTCCGTCTTCTCTTCCGCTTTCTCTTCCTTCTTCTTTTTCAGGAACGTCTCCAGCCGCCGGGCATCCCGGCGCCTGGTGGATGGCCTCTTTTTCTTCTTGCTTTTCTTTTTTTCCTTTTCAGGGCCAGGTCCAGGCTTCTTCGGGTGAGGACCAGTGTGAGAGGGGTTCCTCTCACCAAAGGTGCTACCTCTCCCCGAAGAAGGTGTGGTGGTGTTGTGCTCTTCGACGATGAATTGCAAGTTCAGATGGACTCTCTTGCCTGTCTCCTGGACAGTCCAGGTGACAGGGCAAGAGATGCCCAGAGCTGCAATTGTTCTCTTCAGTCGCGCTGGTAGTTCCAGTGTTTCCATAATTAAAGTGATAATTAGCATGTTCGCACTCTGAGTTCAGAGGTGCGAATGATTGCCACGTGAGCGGTGATCCAGCCAGAAATTAATTTACTTAATTTATATTTTTAAATAGATTTACCATTCCCACTCAGGATACTAACCAACTTATGGGCAGCAAAAAAATCACAGATGCTTATCATAGCGAAGATGCTGGGGATTGTTGGGAAATATGGGAGCAAATGGAGACTCGAACCTAATGAAAGCAAGAGCAAAGTTATACCTGTGGGTCGCAAAGTGGACCCCATTCGAAGGTGGAGAGTGGGGGAGTTCTGCATTCCGGAAGGAAGCAGCAAACTTCTTAGTGCAGGAGAGACTAGTGACTACGAGTATCTGGGGTAAATAAAAACATCACAGGAAGAGGCATCTTCCGAAACCACACAAATAAATTGAGTCTGAAGGGGAAGCGAATCCTTAACCAAATGAAACTTATAGGGAGAAACAGTTTCAATAAGTTCTTCGTGGGGAAAACCATTTGGGAAATGGTGTGTCTGCCAAGTATAACATACGGTACGGAAGTTGTACCCCTAAACCAGACGGCTGTTAAGAGCTTGGAAATCCTGCAGAACGACGCAGGACGATGGATAACAGGGTCGAGTAATGCCGCAGCGCTAGAAGCAATCTGGGGTGAGCTTGGGTGGATGAGGATCAAGGACAGGATAGACCTATTGAAACTCGGTTATCTTAATTATTTGGTAAATCTCCCCGATAGCCGATGGTGTAAAGTAATGTTCCTGAGAACTTTCAACTCAAATATCAAGACGGGGTGGATGGTCCAAGTGAGGGAGCTAGTAGAAAACTACTCTTTGGAGATCTCGGACCTAGACGCTGGGGAAAACCAGGGTAAAAAGATCGCCAGAGAAATGGTCATGGAGGATTGTAACCGTAATTGGCGAGAGGGGGTCAAATCAAAGAGATCTTTGGGTGGCCTGCGTGATAAAGAGAAGCCTGGTTTTGAAGAGTACCTTCATGGCACCTTTGGGGGTCACTGTTGTTCAAGCTAAGGTCGCGGTCCCTGGAGCTGAGGGGGGAAATTGGGAAAAACACCGAAAAGGATTGCCAGATGTGTAATTTGGGCGTGGTGGAGACCCTGGCACACTTTCTTCTAGAATGCCCAAAATACCAGTCTAAAAGAACAAGATTCACTGGGAGTATAATGGAGAAGTGGGATGGGAGAATGAAGGGAATGTGGTTAGGGGGCGACTCAAAGGAGAGGGTTAATATGCTAATCGGAGAGATTGGGAAGAATGGGGCAAGGGATGTCATCAAGCAGTTCGTCTCCGAGTGTTGGGAGGAGAGAAGAAGCGTGGGAATAGGGAGGCAGTTGGTAGAACAGGGGTAACCAAGGTCTTATCATACGAGAACCGCGACAAATCAGCGGCCGGCCAAAGTGTTATTATTATTACTTCATCATTCATCACATTTACTCAAGCACCTTCATCAAATGAAAAGGTAGTATCATCCTTAATTTTCAATGAATCAGCTTTGCAAGTTAGGTCTTCCTTTCTTAAATTTAAATACTTTATCACGGCTGAGTATACCAATTGGATCTTCAACTTTTAATAAACAGATGCATTAACACTGCTATTTTTGTTTTCTTCTTCTTCTTCTTCTTCTTCTTCTTCTCTATTTCTGCCCGCAGTCAATTCTGACTATTAAGGGCAGTCTGGAGGACTAAAGAAAGTAAGCTCAGGTGTTAGTCAGCCGACTTTGAAAAAAATAAGGATGATGGTTGTTAATGACATAGGAACATTTAACAGAGATGGAGTTTTTTTTATTTATTTATTTTATTTTTTTCTTTTTATTTAAGTTAAAACTATATACAAGTCTGAGACAGTTATTTATTTCGTGTTTTTTTTGTGGCCAGCAGTATGTTGTTAAGTACTGAAGGCTTGAAGTCGGTTTTAAAATTGTCCAGGTTGTTGGACTGAAGAGCAGATTTAGGTAGAAGGTTGTATTGGGTTATTGTCCGTGGGTAGAATGAGAATTTGTATGTATCTGATACGGTAGAGATAGTGTGGTATGTTGTTGCTTTGTTTTGTCTTGTAGCAATAGTTTTCTCATGGAGGATATTTTCAGGGTTTAGGGCTATATCACCGTGTTTGATTTTATGGAGGACAGATAATCTAGTTCTAAGTCGCCTTTGCTGTAGACTTGGCCAATCCAGGGAGTTAATCATTTCTGTTGGTGAGCTAGTATTATGGTATCGGTTTTTGACATACCTAACTGCCCTGCGCTATACATTTTCAAGTTTTTTAATTTGTTGGTCATGATGGGGGTCCCAAATGGATGATGTATATTCCATTTGTGGTCGAACTATGGACTGGTAGGCTCTTTCTTTTATGGTTTCGTTTGTAATTTTTAGATTTCTTTTGAGGAAGCCTAATGTACGATTTGCCTTGGAGGAAATGGTTGCAATGTGTTTGTCCCATTTTAGGTCACTCTGGATGGTTACACCTAGGTATTTCGCAGAGTTGACTTTTTCGAGTGGGTGGCCTTTCAGATGGTAGGTTGCAATTGTGGGATTTTTTTTCCTCGTGATACTTAAGAGATTACATTTGTCAGGGTGGAAGGACATAAGCCAATCTTCTTCCCACTTCGTTGCCATGTTTAGATCGTCTTGAAGCTTGGTTGTATCGGCTTTACATTTAATAGTGCGGTAGATGATACTGTCATCGGCAAACAGACGAAGTGTGCTATGGTTTAAGTATTGTTGGAAGTCGTTTATATATAGGAGAAAGAGAATGGGGCCAAGGACGGAGCCTTGTGGTACCCCGGAAGAGACAGGTATCGATGAGGATTGTATGCCGTCAAGGAGGACAGTTTGTGTTCTATTTGACAGGAAATGTGAGATCCATTGTAAGGTCAAATGGTCGATTCCGTAATATGACAACTTATACAATAGTCGTTTGTGCGGGACTTTACCAAAGGCCTTTGCAAAGTCCATGATGATGACGTCAGTTTGAATATTTTTATTTAAGTTTTCGGCTATTTCGTGAGTGAAGTCAATAAGTTGGGATTCACAGGAACGGTTGCGCCGGAAGCCATGCTGCTTGTCGTCTAAAATGGTATTTAGTTCCAAATGGTCCATGATGTTACGTGAGATGATGTGTTCTAAAAGTTTGCAGCAAATACATGTTAGAGATATTGGGCGATAGTTCATGGGGTTTTGCTTGTCGCCTTTTTTGAATACAGGACAGACATGGGCCATTCTCCAATCGTCGGGGACTGAGCCTGTTTCCAGGGAGATGGTAAAAATGTGTGTTAAGATGGGAGCTATAATGTGGCTCAGTTCTTTGAGAATCATCCCATGTATACCATCTGGCCCCATAGCTTTGTGTGGTTTGATGTTGGACAACAATTTTTCAACTCCCTTTACATTTATTTTAATTGTATCCATAGTTGGATGTGGACTTGGGCCTTTTTCAGGAATAGGTATATCTTGTTCTTTGGAGAAGGCTTTTTGGAACTGTGAATTCATTAATCTTCAATCACTCCCTTTAACCTGATCTCATCAATCCTCATCTCTTTCTGTTCACTGCATAATTAGTGATATGTATCTGCCGTCTTGTTGTTTATTATTTACTCTGTTCTGTCTTTTGCAAAATGTGATTGTTTTATTCATGTGCAAATAAAACAATTCACTCAATTCATATTATGATTTATTTATATGTTCCATCTTGATGTCCATTATTCATTGCCACCAACGCACCTGTTGCTTGAACCTGCTCGTTCGAATGGTGTCTTGTTTGTGGCGGAAAGTATGGTTGATCTATATCGTGAAGTTATAACCAACATCGCATTACCACCAAAATGGAAAGATATAACAGTCAATATCGGTATCTGTCAGCTTTGCAGAAAGACTATGTTTTAGTGTTCGCTACCTTGTTTGGTGTCGTGACGAGGTTTCGCGAAGCTTAGAACACTCGTGCGGCTGCTTTCTAAACACCGGAATCATCCCGTGTCACTCTTCAGTCGTGAAGAACTATGTTACCCTAATTCTGTCTAAAAAGGAAAGGACCATTGGAATCAAAGAAAGTAACTGCGATTAAATTAAACTCCCACGGCGAGATTAAAGTAACAATTTATATATATTTACTGAAAAGGTGTCATTAAATTTATAGTTTTCAACAAACAATTTGACTTTTAAATTTGAATACTTGCAAACAAGCTACAGTGATACCCGATTATAAAATTCTAAAAACAAATGAACCAGAATTATAATAAGGCATCTATCTAAGGTACTTTACTGAAAATGTATTTAAGGGCCTATATAAGTAATGGAATTTTGTTTATTTTGAAATTCTCACGTCTCATATTCCTTAAATTCAGATTAAATATACACAAATTATATATCAAAATGAAGGTTGGGATCTATAGAATACGAAACACATATGTAATCAACTCATAGAGTCGACTGTAGGCACCACTGGTTCCTGGAAGTCTGCTACCGTATTCGCACCAGAACTGATAATAAAATAATATTTCATCCGAACAACTTGTGGCCAAATGTGCTTCATATATCCAAGAACAAAGCTAGGCATTCAAAACACTTTCGAATACAGCGATAGGTCTGCATTTTGAAAAAAGGACAACACTGTCTGCATTTTTATTGAAGATGGTTTCCATGCTCGACAGACATGCGCAAATCACTCGTTACCACGAATTTCCATCAAAAAACAAAATCATAATTCTAAGAAATTTCAACAGGTATCATGATACCTTGCATTGAATATGGCAACTGTGCAATCTCTATCTAATAACAATATACTGTATGAAGGCGATCTTTTTGATTATTTGATTTTAGACGGCGTTGTTTTTACATGCTTTTTCTGTCCGATGACGTCGACCGGAAATCGAAAGTATACTCATACGTAAACAAAAGCAAAAGCTTTGGAATTTTCCCCATGCAGATCTGTCGCCGTGTTTTGAAGAATTTTTATCCCCTAGCTTTGTTCTTGGAGAATGCGAGTGAGTTCGGACTTTTACCAGTTCGGCCCAAGTGATTTCGGCCCCGAAAAGTGAGTTCGGCCCACGAAAGTGAGTTCGGACAGGGTGAATTCGGCCCAGTGAAAAGTGAGTTCGGCCCCATTCAGATAAGTTCGGACCATTATTATTGATAGATAAAAAAGAATAATACTGATCAGCAAACCGTTTATTATAGATCAGTGATGAATAAAATGAATGAACCATATACAAACAGCATCTGATTATATACAAACAATGAGAAACAACATTCACATACAAATAAGGCAGGGGTTCCGCGAGGGGAAAATTTTTGGGTCCGGTATTGGAAAAAAAATGAAATACAGACGCCGAAGGCGTCTGTTGCACGTGCCGAAGGCACGTGCAAATATAGGGGGGTTTGGGGGGGTTCTCCCCCCAAGAAAATTTTGATTTCTAGGTGCTCTCTGGTGGCCTCTGGGAGCATTTTTCTCGCAAAAATGCTGAATAATTGAAGATGAAAACATGTATTTTTTTCCTCTGCAATACTCAAAATTTTTACAGAACATACAATACTACGACATTTGGTCCAATTTTTCATAAAAATACAAACGCAAAACAACACGAATCCACGAATTCTGACAGTGACGGCGCCACAGCGACTGCGACCTTGACTTCTTTTTTTACGCAACCCAATATGCCCCAACGTATATAATTGAAAATGCAGAACGAAACGAAATTTGTTTTCGTTTTAAAAGTTTAGTCAAACGAGCATTTTTTTTTTCTAAATCGACCCTACTTTGTTGGGGAAAAGTCGTTTGGCAACAAGGTCGTATGGCACCACAGTCTATTCGCCCCATCGGTACTGGATTTGCAGCATCGGTGGTCGTTTCGGACCAGTATGATCATCTCATCATTATGGGATGCACCCAAACCGTCCCCAAGCCGAACCGTCCCCACACTATTTTACCCAAACCGTCCCCAACTATTTCACCCAAACCGCCCCCTGGGTCAGTTACTCCAGTTGGCCGACGTAACCCGAACCGTCCCCATGACCGAACCGTCCCCACTATTTTACCCAAACCGTCCCCATTATTTTACCCAAACCGTCCCCACTATTTTATCCAAACCGTCCCCAGTTGAATAGGGAATGGGTCCAGTCGCCACCAAGAATTTAATAGTATGACTTGCAGTGATCAAGGTGATAATTACTTCACTAATCGATTTAGCCGGGATTAGGGACGGGATATATTATTGACAAAGAAAGCCGCACCAAAACGGAGAATATTTCTCCTCTCTGATTTGGTGTGAGTTTATTTGTTTCGTCTGAATTGAAATGTAAGCGTGTGGGCGAGATATAAGTCGGTGATGGGACGCGGTGCGATGGCAAATTGGGGTAAAAAGTATGTGGGCGAGATATAACTCGGTGATGGGACACGCGGCGATGGCAAATTGGGGTAAAAAATAAAGAGAGTACCGGTATAACAAAGAATGAAGCCAAGCAAAGTATAAAATTAAACATCCAACACGTTCTCATTAAAAAGACATCAGTCAGTAAAAACACTACCTTGTTTGATGTATTGTGCACAGTGTTACAAAAACAACGGAGTTGATTTGTGTTCTTATTGTTTATACAGGAGACAATATACAGTACAAACAACCAGTAAAAACAAAAACACTTCGAAGACATTCACTCTAAAATTCTAGAAACAACAAATAGAATAATATCATTTGTGTCTGTGATCAGGTAGTGGTGAGACGTATCTAGAGTTTTTGTGTAAAGCTATTCGAGCTTTGAGGATTTTTAACGGATTCTTCATTCTTTAAATGTTTTTTTCGGATTATTTATAAAAAAAAAACCGTGAGTACTAAACCTATAATTTTGGTCGTCAAAGTGGGCCAGGCCGCCACCAGATATCGGGCCAACTCGCCACTGGTGGCGAGTTGGCCCAATGGCGACTGGACCCGTACCCGTTGAATACATGGCGAAGTTACTGTACTTAATGTAATGTAATTCACAATCGGATATAATTTTATTCATTATTATAATTTGTTGGATTTGATAATTCTCTTTTGGGTAAGTGGTTTTGCATAAAATAAATCTGTATAAAAATAATAATACAAATAATAAAAAAATGACGTGGGGACGGTTTGGGTTTCGGGGATTGAGGACGGTTTGGGTAAAATAGGTGGGGACGGTTTGGGTTGCTTAGGTGGGGACGGTTCGGCTTGGGGACGGTTTGGGTGTTATCAGTCAAACAGTTCGCTACCCGAATTGTCCTGTTGGACATCCTTTAATAATGTCGCTTAGGACCATACGGAATTCAGATTGCGAGTTGACAAACCATATCACTAGAGAGCGATTTTCAATCTATGAACCTTTTGGTTTGTATAAACGCGGAATCTACTGCTCCTCCTTTCAATTCTATCCACAAAACGTTCAAACATACCAACAGTAAACAGTTCACTGTTGATACGTTTGAAAGCTTTGTGGATAGAAAAGAGAATGGACACCACTGAGTTAACATCATCGAAACAGTTTGAAAATAAAGACTCCTAAGAGAACAGATCATATCGCTGGGCAGTGAGCGAGACCGCCTGCTCCCAGCAAAAGAAATTTAGCTAGTATGTCCCCACCCGTGGGCGACAAACGTAGAAAAATACTCCAGTTTAGTTTTAAACACCCATGAAACGTCCCAGTGATGGTAACCTTTAACAGCAAGGAGATGACTTCAACAGAAAGACTGGAGAGAATAGAACAGAACTCATTATAGGTAGCCCGCGAGACCGCGGCTATCCACCAAACTGTAAACGGAATGTTTTTCACTTACCAGTGGCGGATCTATAATTTCAGTTTAGTGGGGGCCCAGAGAACAAGGAATTCCGCCATTTTCCCGCGAACTACTAGTTCGTGGGAAAATGGCAGAATTCCTCGTTCTCTGGGCCCCCCTCCCCCCTAAACTGAAATTAGCCCAGCTCGAGTAGGGTGGGGATGGTGTAGCCACTGTATGACTGTGGTTATGGCAGGCGCATAGCCAGGAAAAAATGGGGGGGGGGGGGGCGAGTTATATATGGGGGCATAGCTAACAGATGCCGCAGGCCTCTGTTCCGAGCACCGAAGGCACGAGGATTAAACGGGGGTCGGGAGGGGGTTCTCCCCCAGAAAAATTTTAAAATTCTAGACTCCAATGGCGCGTTCTGGTGGGTTTTGAAAGTGAATATTTGTCTATTTCCCTCTTTCTCTCTTTCTGCTGGTCAAAACATCGCTGGATTTCAGGTGACAAAGTCGTCGAAAGATTAATAGCTGTTAAGCAATTGCAGAAAACGGACGCTGGGACTTTGACGGATGTAATTTGCAATGCTTTGACTGAAAAACAAATTGATATTGAGCAAGTTCGTTTTGTAGCTTTGGACGGTACAAACGCGATGTCGGGGGAAAGGACGGGACTTCAGCGTAGAATCAGGCATCTGTCGCCGTTTTCAATATACATAAACTGTGGATGTCACAGACTGGCCCTGACATTTGTTCATTTACTTCCGAAATATGAGGGATTTAAATATGTTGATACCACATTCAGGCATTCCGCCGGGCAGTTTTTCGGCATTATTGAATACATTTAAGAAAAACGTATAGAGGAAAAAACTCAACTTCTGGGGGAAAAATTGCTGCTTGATTTTGGGGGAATGGGTCCGTTTACCGGACCGAAAAACTGCCCGGCGGAATGCCTGTAAGGTAAAACAACATTCACTGACAAGAAGGAGCGTACAATTTGGAACATTTTTTAAGAAGATTTTTTGTTGAAATTTCCCCCTTGTTAAATGATTCCCAAGAGTCAAATAATTCACTTTGAATGTTTCTATTTTGCTTTGGTAGCGCTGAAGCTTATTTTCCGACACAAGCCGGACCTCTACTGATGTAAATTTGCATTCACTGAATAGTTTTTCTAATAGCCTATAAAATGTGAGTCCATTTTGTGCATGTTGGTTGATGCGGTTGTGCCAACCTTCCACGTCATTATTGGTTCGAACTGACTGGAAGAAAACTGACCAGTCTTTGGGTTGCCACATATCCCCATCTATCCAAGTGTTTCTGACATAATTAACAAATGTTAATAGTTTCTCACCAGTGGCTTCCTCAGACAATCGTTCGAACATTGTTGGTATTTGTTCAGCGGGAATAAAGCATAATGCCATTATTTTTCTCACAAATTTATGAAGGCCTCTATTTTCCATGTAATCTTTACTTAGTCCTACCTCCTGAACTTTTCTCCATAAAGCCGGAGTCCAGTGAAATGCACAACCCACTGCAGAAACCTCTTGAAATTCACGCCTAGCAGCAGACCACATAGCTGCTTCAAAATCCATTACAACTCCTTGAAGCTTGATTTGTTCGCCTAAAATTTCTTTTATTTTGTTGAAAACTTTTTATAGTCTTTTTTTCGTTTACCTGACATCAACACAAAAATTAATGGAACTTGTTTCATATTATCTTCTGACCTCACAAAGGCATGAATTGAAAATAATTGAGTGGAGGGTTTTTTAACAATCTTAAAAGTTGCATCCATGTACCAGCGTTTTGCTCCACGCAGAAGGTCAAGATGCTCATCTGATGCGAAAATAAGATGACGGTTATCATCAACTTTTAAATCTGCCCTTAAAAATCCTGTGGGTACATGATCATCATTTATTTCAAAGTCCAAATCTTGTGGTTCCTTAGGTCTTGTGGCTTGTCGTAGATAATTTGCATTCCTGGCAAGATACGATGGGTTAGGAACAGCCTCGCACGTTTGATCTCCAAATTCATTTGTCAAAACCTATGATAAAAGTCAAATGAAAATCATAAACAACTGAACTACTACTACTACTACGAAATTACTGAACACGCATACCATATCTTTGCTACTATATTTTTCTCGGAAAACGCCGGAGAATATACCGTGTTTAAAAATTTATAAGAAAACCAACCAAACTGATGTGTCTAGACATCCATATCCGTGTGGTTTTATTATTAATTATTGAACACGCATACCATATCTTTGCTACTATATTTTTCTCGCAAAACGCCAGAGAAGATACCGCGTTTAAAAATTTAAACTACTACTAAATTATTGAACATGCATACCATATCTTTGCTACTATAATTTTCTCGGAAAACGCCAGAGAAGATACCGTGTTTAAAAATTTATAAGAAAACCAACCAAACTGATGTGTCTAGACATCCATATCCGTGTGGTTTTATTATTAATTATTGAACACGCATACCATATCTTTGCTACTATATTTTTCTCGCAAAACGCCAGAGAAGATACCGCGTTTAAAAATTTATAAGAAAACCAACCAACCTGATGTGTCAAGACATCTATACCTGTGTGGTTTTATTATAAATTACTGAAAACGCATACCATATCTTTGCTACTATATTTTTCTCGCAAAGCGCCGGAGAATATACCGTGTTTAAAAATTTATAAGAAAACCAACCAAACTGATGTGTCAAGACATCCATATCTGTGTGGTTATTGAACAGGCATACCATGATTTTTTCGTATTTTCCATATAAACTTTTTTATCACCTCATTAACTATCAACTATATTTTCTATTAACTTGTAACTATATTATAAAATGCTTCCATCCCCTCAATTTCCTGATTTTTTTTCTCTACCGTTAGTCCACCAGTCCCCGCTACAGTATTTTCCATATAAACTTTTTTCTCACCTCATTAACTATTGATCTTGCTGATCTAAAGACTTCTTCTTTTGCTTTATGTTTCACATGTGTTGAAATTTTTGCAGCAATCTTACCACCGACAGTAACAGAGTGAATGTGATTTACTGGACCTGGGATGAAATTATCACCGATCTGTTTTATCGTAGCTTTACAATCAATTGTCTTGTTTCGTACAGAACACCGCCATATAACAACCTTTGCTGAAATGAAACAATGAATAAAATAGTCACACCGACACTTGGCATTGAGCAGTATATTAGGGTTGCATAGCAGAAAAATAGGGTCGGTAGGTCGGGATATTTTTTTTCTAACAGTTGTGAATGAAATATACTGCTTTGATATTCTGTTGAGTCTGAACAGAGGACATTTCGGGTGTAATTCCGCAACTTCAAAAATGAAACTGACTCGGAGGTGTCTTGATAATATTTATACAAATTTTCTCAAGCGTATTAAGAGATTTACCAAAACACAATTAATTTTATTTAAACAAATATTGGTGTATTTGGTAACATGTTAATTTGTTGTATACTCAAGCAATCAATGCGATTAAGGAATATTTTTTATTTAAAATAAATATGCGTATTATTTATTGTATGTTCACGCAATCAATGCGATTAATTACTACTTATTTATATAAAATGAATATTGGCATATTTGGTAAAATATTATGTACTCACCACTTTTTCGTTTCAGTGTGAATGAATGTCCCATGTTGTCAAATAATTTATCTCGACCTCTTTTTGACGAATTTCTGACGCTTTCGTAAGCTGGGTTGTCATTTGATGTGTTACTTTCAGTTGCGATGGGTTCCATTAGCGAGGATTCGTCAATGTTAGAAGGAATTCTAAACGATGGAATCTGTGGTGAATTTGTTGTACTACTATTGTCGGTATTTCCAGGTTGATTCTCTGATATCGCAGTGCTTTCCAATCTGGAACCAGTTGATAGTATACTGGTGTGTATTTCGAAATTACCAACATCATTATCTGGATTATGTGCAGACACTTCTTGAATACTAGAACAGACATCACATTCCAGTTGATTGTAGTATTGCCAAATTTACTTAGATACATGGACAGATTTCACTTGGGCCGAAATCACCAATTGGGCCGAAGTCACTTACACGTGGACCGAACTCACTTGGGCCGAACTCACCAAATGGGCCGAAATCACATGGGCCGAACTGGTAAAAGTCCGAACTCACCTGCTTCCTTTCTTGGATATGTAAAGCACATTTGGCCACAAGTTGTATTTTTATACTGTACCAATGACCCAGACATAGCTGGTGCTAACTCTTAAAATATAGGGCCAAACACAAATTTTGCCCCCCAATCCCCAAAATTTGCATCTAAAACTAAAGAAAACATGTCCTGAAAGGCCCTCCACACTTCGCCCCTACTGCGCATGCGCAGTGTCAAGGACGTTCCGAAATTGGCGCCATTAATCATTCTAAGTTTGGCCCTTCATCAGTTAACATCTGACTGATCTTTGTGCTTATAAATCTCAGTTTAAATGATGCCAGACACATAAATATTAGTGAAATGGTGATTCTAAGGAGGATAGAGAAGGAGGAGAGGAAAAGAATGTGTGACAGAATATTATCAGGGCTGTAACTTAAAATTTTTTAATGAAATTATGTTAAGTTACCTATTTTCAAGGCAGCAGCCATTTTGTTGTCATTCTGATTATTTAGTTACACTGTTTTTTTAAGTGTTTTCCTCTCTCCCTGTCCTTTAAGTTCCCCCTTGCTATTCTCCCATGCTTTTGGCATAGTTTTTGTAATTATTATTACTAAATTTTCTTGGGAGTTTTAGCTGAATAACAGAATGAATTCTGTTCTTTCCCCATGTTTACGTCTTCACCTAGGGGTGGTTAGGCGTTGTGTTCTGCATCTACCATCTGATGTTCTGCAGTTTCTTCCCTGGAAGTCTCTGTTTTGCATCAGATAGTGTATTTTGGTAACTGATTTCGGGCCTGGGTGCCTGGAGTCTTATTTTAGTGTTTTTACACTCATTGTTTACATTTTCAACAGCCCTCTGTGTGAGGGGGGGATTTCTAAAAAATAATATCTTGATGTTATTTTAATCATAACTAGATACATTATTATTGTTCGTAAGTGTTGAATAAATTGTTTAAAATATTTTTTTAAATTTTTGTCCACACTTAGGCTTGGGATCCATTGGGGCTCAACGTTACTTTTCAGAAACTTGGGCTGTTCTGAAAAAATATTTTTTCAAAATATTTTGATTTCAATTATTTTTTCTATATCAATGGATCATATTATTATTATGTATTTTGATTGCCAGGGGTTAGTGCGAGTACCAGGACTTGTTTTCTTTTCACATTGAAAGGATATTGATCAATTGTTTTAAGAGGAAGTCTTCCTCTGACTTTATTATCATTCTATATGTGGTCAGTGTACTCGCATTAACTCCTGTTCTGTATCGTATGATTTCGATGACAATATGGGAAGCGTATGTCACGGTATGTTGTTGGGGATTTGGACACTCCGGTCCTTTCCCCGCAGGGTCACTCTACTTTATCAATTTCTATTTCAGATGATCAAGATTAGGGTGATGTATCTGTGATGTCTTCCAACAGTGTGCCTCCGTCGTCACAATTAATGAAGGGCTAGCGGAAAAGTGCTCATGTAAATACGCCAATTGCCTAAGAGGACCCTAGTAGGTTCGACGGCCTTTGACGTCCGCTAGCTCGCCCGGTGTAGCGTCCATTCACCGAATGGTTCGGCAGCCGGGTTCGTCCGTTGCGGTCTAGAAGGAATTTTGGGGTGATGCGAGCACTATAAACTAACCTAATGCACACCCAGTGACGGCGGATCGGAGGGAGAACGCAGGAAGCCTTTTAGTCCGGTTCATAGCTCGTTCCGGTCCATCCGGACGGCAAGCGAGAGAGGCCCCTCTCTCGTTCAACAACATCTGGCCCCAGATGTTGTGGTACAAAATGTGTCGTAAGCGGAGCATACGTCCGTCGCTCGGGACGCTCCGTTGTATAGGCAGTCCGCTGAGACTGCTAAGGCTTCCTCTTCTCGTCAGCGCACACGACCGCACCTTGGCTGCGTGACCGCCGATATATTACCAGCTTCGCCGATCAAGGATTCTTCGGCGACCAGGTCACTCCATCCGGTAGCCAGGGACACGAGGCCTGCAGACTCCGGACGTTCGCATAGGAAGTGTGCGGGAGTCAACGTACACGGAGCTTCCGGCGGCAATGCATCGTAAGACCGCTACTGCACAGGCCTCGGGAACGGACGTGCTTTCCTTAATAGCACAGTTTATCGCAGCATCCCAGCATCAACTGAATCTGTCGCATATATTTTATCCGACGATGCTGGGTCGGGACGCTCCGCGGAAGCGGGTACGGACGTCCGAAAGTTTCATCCGGTCCGACGGGATACCGAAAGGGATTCGGAGGATTTCGAGCTTTCCCTTTCGGAACAACATATGCTGTTGTGTATGTCATCTGGCTTGGTCTTCTCCAGCTTCTTTAGTCGGACCAGAATGCTGCGATGCCGGATAAGAAACTGATAGCGTCGGTGGACTTAGAAATTTTTGGTTCGGTTCAGGGACATCGTCCCTCAGTTCCGACATAGTCCAATAATGTCACACAAACTTTTGAATTATTGAACGACGCTATATATATTATTATTTTATGCTTGCTAACCAAGCATTTCTGGTTTCTTGTTCGAAGAGTTATGGAGATGTCTTTCAAAAGTGTGCCTCTGTCGTCATAGTTAATGAAGAATTAGCGGCAATAAGTGCTCATGGAATATGTCTATCGCCTACGGAGTGACATTCGCTAGCTCACCCGGTGTAGCGTACATTCATCGAATGGTTCGGCTGCCGGGTTCATCCGTTGCGGTCTAGGAAGGAGATTTGGGTGATGCGAGCACTTTAATTACTTTAGTACTCACCCAGTGACGGCAGATTGAGGACAGATCGGAGGAAGCCTGTTAGTCCGGTTCCTGGCTGGTCCAGGTCCGTCCGGGCTGTGAGCGAGAGAGGTCCCTCTCTCGCCCAACAACATAGGGGACCGCATGTTGTGGTTCAGATATTTTACATTCGGAGCATATGTCCGTTGGTCGGGACGCTCCGTTATATTGACAGTCCGAGAGACTTTCTTTAATGCTTCCTCATCCTCACACCAGGGCACACAACCGCACATTGGCTACGTGACCTCGAGTATCCGATCAGTTTCGGCATTCAGTGATTCCACGGCGAATAGGTCGCGCCATCCGGTAGCCAAGGGACACGAGGCCTATACATTCCGTTCGCTCACATATTGGTAGTATGCACGGGGGTAGCGATCACGGAGCTTCTAGCGGCAATGCATCATAAGACCGCTTCTCCTCAGGCCTCAGTGACGCACATGCTATCCGAGTTAGCACAGTTGTTTCGCAGCATCCCAGCAATTGACAGTTTCTCGGTCGAATCAGGAATTATCCGACGGCGCTGGGTCGGTGCGGTCCGCGGTTGCATCAGGTACGGACGACCGAACGCTTTATAGGGTCCGACAGGATGGCGAAAGGGATTCGAAAGATTTTGAGTTTTCCCTTTAGTAGTATCGGAAGATGCCTTTCATATCTTTTGGCATTATCTTCCAGTGATTATTATTTCGGACTTCATTGCTGCGATCTTGGATAAGAGACTTATAGCGTCATTGGACTCGGATTTTTCGATCGGTTCGGGGACATTGTCCCTGACTTACCGACGTAGTCCAATATTGTCGTTACAACATGTGTTTTATTTTTCGACGCTATATATATATATACAAGCCTGCTACTAAGCATGATAGTTTAGTTTCTTGTCCGCGTTGCTCATGTCTGCCATTTTATCATTTATACAAATAGTTTATTTTGGCAGAGCAGGGCATACCGAGAGTTCATATGCGTCTAGACGGTGTGATTAAAAACTGCATATATTCTTTTTCGCCGTTTATGTCTTTTCCAATTTCAATGTTGGGAACGACATTATGTATAGTAGACTTAACTTAGACGCTTTATTATACGTAATCCGCCTTACTGAGGCGTTATCATTACGTCTTCAAGAAAAGATTTACGGGATATTATTCTCAATGTAATTTCTTTTGAGGGCAGTAGTTTGTTCACGTATAACTCCGCCCTTCAGTGGCTGATTGGAGTTAGTTAGACGTGACGCAGCCCTAGCTACATCCACTCGCGTGGATAGTAAGGTTAAGAACTCTCTCAGAGTCGCTTCGTTCTCGGAGGAGCTTCTCTTCGACGGCAACTTTTCGGCAATCCATGAATTGCTCGATTTACACGTTCTCTTGTCTATCTAGTGTTACAAGAGATTCAGACTGGGGCAAACATTCGGTGGTTGACTCAGAGAGTGCCGCCGCAGTTGCCGGACCCGAGTGTGGCTGTTATGACGGTTGCCAGTCATACAGATTGGGATATAATACTGATCCCTACGGATTCGAAGTGCCAGGGTCTTTGGATTCCGCAGTCTTTTAGCAATCAGTTTTCTTCCGCGGAATAATGTTTTTTAGGCTTGCTTTATGTCATTGCATGAACATTATTCAGAAACGCATGCTCAAATTCCTGTCCTTTAATTCGACAGTAGTGGCGTATCTCCGGAACCAGGGAGGCACTCTTTCGTTTCCGTTATTCAATTTAATGGAAAGAATCCGTCTGTTGGTTATAGTACACCAAGTTCAGTTTTGGTCCGTCATATTCCGGGTCGTCTGATTGTTTTATCGGACTCCCGTTCTCTTACGGGTCGCTTGTTGCTGTCAGAATTGACTCTCAACAAACAAGTATTCAATCAGATTTGCTATCTATGGGAGCGCCCAATGATGATTTATTTATGACACAGCTTGCTAATCAATTGCAGACGTATGTGTTGGCTTGTCCAGATCTCTGAGCTAATATTCTTAACGCTCTATTGATCTATAGGACGGAATGATAGGATACGCGTATCCTCCGGCGCTGTTGTTTCAGCAGGTATTGCTAAGATAAACAACCACAATACATTTCTGTTGATAGCATCTCTATCTTCACAGAGATCATGAGTAATTTTCTCTCTTGTCTACTGTGGGTTTTAACGTGAAATCTTCCTCTATGTGAGGATCTTTTTCACTGGGTAAATCGTGTCATCTTTATCACAACCTGCAAGGTCGCAACCTTCATGTATTCCGTTGTGTGGTCCGTATTGCATTGTAAGCACTGTACTGGACGAGCTTTGGACGCGATTTCTTACTATAGGAGATCCTCTTCTTCGCTATTCTATGCGGCTAAAGTGGAGGCTCTTCCGTCGTGGTGTAGGGATCATTATGTTCATATTGTTGATCCCTCCATACTACTCATTGCTATTTTTTAGTATACTTGTTTCACAAGATCTACTGCAGCCTGTTATTATTTAGGTTATAGGTTTATGTTACCTCATACCTATGCACTCTACGATAGTTTACAATTGAGTCTTTTGTCTCTTTATCTAAGTCAGTTAGTAACTTTTTGATAAATAGACTTAGAATCTTTAGATTAAATTCCTATACGGATTTTAACTTCGGTTCTTATTTAGCTAAGTAATCATTTGAGCCTCTGGAAACAGTAGTTTTCAAATTCTGACCTTTTAGACAGTAATTCTGTTGGTTTCTCTTTTACTGTAGAGTCAGTGAGTTTCATGCACTATCGATGGATGATTTTCACTTTCATAGTTTCGGAATCAATACTTCCGTTACTATTTAGGTTGGATTGTTGCATAAGAGTTAGGCTCCTATTATCCGGAACCTATTATTTTAAGGTCCTTCCGTCTTCGTATGGGCATAGGCCTTTACTCTTTCCGGGTACAGTTTATGTATTTATAAACAGATTTCTGTTTATTACTATGGGCGTAAGCTTCTTCTGTCTTTGATGTCTAGTAGAAGGACGTTACGCTCCATTTTATTGTTAATGGATTCTATTAACTATCAGTACTGCTTATAGTATATCATTGACTTAGCAGTTGTGCTTAAGATTTCGGCTCATGAAGTAAGAGTTCTTCTACTTCTTGGGCTTACATTAATAGTGTCGCTATTATAGATTTTTGAAGGCCGCTCATTGCGCTCAGCCATCCACATTCATGAATTTTATCTCAGAAATATCGAGTCCATTTCTGGAGGCCTCTATTGTTAGGTCTTTTATCTACTGCTCAGAATGTCATTCACTTAACAGTTGCTACTATAGCTAGGTAGGCTGTCTGTTTCGGCAGTGTCTCCGTTCGGCTGCCCTCTTCGCTCTGGGCTATTTGACCCAGGGCAAGAAAAAGGGGGGGGGGGGGAGGGTGTTCCCTTGGGTCACCTGTTTTACTATGAAAACAAGGGGATACCTCCTCCGGAGTTAGTAATTCTGAGCTGTTATTGGGATGGTTGTTTAGTGAGAAGTTTAGGTTTTTAAAATTCATTCAAGTCTTAGTTTTTAAAGTATAGCTTTTGAATATTGCATATGTCAACGGACATGATTATGCAATCCTCAGACACTTTTAGGAGTATAAGAGTCTCTATTCTCTAGACTTACTTTATTTATTGGCTTACTTTAAAAATTATTAGTATAAGGATTATATTGGATATTTATAGAGTATATGGATGTATGAAGCTCAATTTTGGAAGGTGTTGTATCTTTCTAATTTAACATAAAATAAGAAAGATACATGTAAGGCCTATTACTTCTTTTCCCTACAGGGGATGACTCTATTTTATTTTATTGAGCGTATTCCATTTTGCTCTATGTCCTTGGCCCTCCAGCCTTTTTACTATTCAGCTATGTCTGGGTCATTGGTACAGTATAAAAATGTTAAAAAATTTATAGTAATTTATATATTTTTTATACTTACCAATGACCCAGACGGGGATGGCCCTCCCAGGAGTTGGGAACTCTTGCCTCCCCGCTGAGTACATAGCGCTTACCAGGCACTGGTTATTAGAATGATTAATGGCGCCAATTTCGGAACGTCCTTGACACTGCGCATGCGCAGTAGGGGCGAAGTGTGGAGGGCCTTTCAGGACATGTTTTCTTTAGTTTTAGATGCAAATTTTGGGGATTGGGGGGCAAAATTTGTGTTTGGCCCTATATTTTAAGAGTTAGCACCAGCTATGTCTGGGTCATTGGTAAGTATAAAAAATATATAAATTACTATAAATTTTTTAACTTTTCGTGAAATATTATTAAATTATCAGTTCTGGTGCGAATACGGCAGCAGACTTCCAGGAACCAGTGGTGCCTACAGTTGACCCTATGAGCTGATTACACATGTGTTTCGTGTTCTATACATCTCAATCTTCATTTTGCTGTACCTTTTGTGTATATTTAATTTGAATTGAAAGAATATCAGAGGTGAGAATTTTCAAAATAAACAAAATTTCATTACTTATATATGCCCTTAAGGTGCTATAGAATACAGGATGATTCGGACCATGTACGATTCAGAACCGATTTTTTTTACGATTCACACCAGATATTAAGACGATTCGGACCATGTCTTGGACGATTTGGACCATATATCTAAAATTTATTCATGTGCAATATTAACACACATTTTCTCATAAATGACAAGCCATGTCTTGGACGCTTCAGACCATAAGACAGAACACAACTAGGATGGAGTACTGGGGACTGGAATAAACGGGTCCAGAACGTTTCGTCCCCTACTTGGTGGGACGTTTCGTCCCCGTGACAGGGTGGGAGTTTTATAACCACTCAATCATAATAGATCTCACTGATAAGTCGGTACCTCAAGAAATGTTTTTTTTAATTGTTCAATCATACATTGTTTTCATAAGCGTTCAGAAGAATGCATCTCACTGATGCCGGTATATCAATGAATGTTTGTTGATATGTAATTATATTTAATTATTAATAATTATTAGTATGTTTTTTTTTGGAGGGGGGGGGGTGGAGGAGGTCATTTGGAATTCCCGAAGGATAACCAGATACCTCATAATCACATACGGCATCCTATCTCCCAGAAGGCTTGATGGATGACTCCCATTTTTTCAAGTTATTGAACTTATATCAATGAAATATACCACTGTTAGTTATTTATAACACTCATCCTTTACAGGAATTTGCATTGGGGACGAATCGTCCCGGGACAAAACGACCCACCAATAGGAGACAAATCGCCCCGGGTACGAAACGTCTCGGGGACAAAACGACCCGATCCCGAATAAACAAGCTGAGGAGGATCAGGACAGACTTTTGGACGATTCGGACCATAAGATAGAACACAACTAGGATGGGAATATAAATAAAGCACAAATAATAATCATTTAAAACACCTGTAATATATCAAACAAGAGAAGCAAACATCGTTTTTTAACAAAAACAAAATGAATACAAAATAAACTGAGCTCAAAATATATAGAATCATTCAAAACATCATTTTAACATGGACAATAGATTTTACCCAGGGCTTATATTTCGACGAGAATCCGAGAATTGATTCGCACAAAGATTCGCGCAATAAAACCGACGAGAATCCATGTAGATTCTCGCTGCACCTCTGCTAGGATTCGCGTGAAAAAATTGAGTCAATTTAACCCTTTAACTAACACAGCGGCAACAAATTAACCAATAGAAGGCTAACATGACCTGAAATATTCTGACACTTTGTCAATAAAACCTTACAAATATGGCTGTCATTGGAACCGGCTCATTGAGCTGGTTCCAACGACAGCAATATTTGTAAGATTTTATTGGTAAATATTGTTCATTTAATTATTTTATCATTTATTTATTATTTATTGTTTAAAAATTATCAAATTTAGTTTTAAAAATTAAAAAGGTGTGTTGGGTAAACGGTTAACATGTGTTATCAGTATACAACAGTGGTTGAACCATGGTGGCGTCATGGGTCCTGGGACACTCATAGTAGGTATGGATTCTCGCAACCATTTTCACGAGAATCCAAATGGATTCTCACAAATTTAGACAAAATATAAGCCCTGTTTACCACATCTCTTTAAAAATTTGCTGGTTGAAATCTCCTCATTACTATACAATTCCCACAATGCCATAAGATTACCTTGTGTAATATCTGTCTCTGATATCTTTTCAACTTGCACTCTTTTACAAGTTTACACTGCGTTGGAATTGCCTGTTCCTCTTTGTACAAGAGAGTAATTAACAAATAAAATGGTAAGTTTGCCTTTTTGGCCAGTCTGCTTAATCGATGATGCCAGCCCTCGACATCATTATTTGTGCGGATTGAATGACCATAGACGCTCCATGTTGGAATTGGCCAGGTTGCACTGTCTATCCAGTTTATCTTTATATAGTCAAAGAAGCCAACAAGAGGGGTGGCATCATCATCCACTTTGTTTTTTAGTTATTCGAATGCTGGTCTTATATCCTTAGCTGGTACAGTTAAAACTAGAAGTCCTGTCCCATATTCTGCACTAATTTGAAATAATAGATCGTTAGGTTAGTGCAGCAAATCACTAGAGAATCACATCTGATGCACAGTAGTGTATAGCGATTTCTGCAGAATTGTAATGCGCGGCGGCTGATTGATATTCAATACTTGTAATAGGCAATCAACAGTAATTAAGTCTCACCTCCTACTGACATAAGGTGGCAATTAAATATTAGAATGCAAATACTCCGAGGATGAGATGATGTTCATTCATCTGTTTTCCCCCTTTTATTAATTCATTTCGCGACAATACAAGAAGTATTGTGTGATTTTCATTTTCGAAGATTGATGAGAAGATCGTGCAGGCTGATTCAAGACTGCTCAACCTTAAGAAGGCAGAAGTAATGACACTTTCAGTTTGAGAATTTCTTCTCAACCTACTCACAATTGTTTACAATTGGCTGTAACGTAAGTGCAAGCTCTACTTCGGAACTAACTCAAGCTTAAACTTTTCCAAACAAGTTCTAAAAGTAATAGAGTGCAAAAGCACGAAAAAGATCGGAAAAAGGGTCGAGCGAGACCGGCACTCGACATTACAGGTACTCTCTCTGCACACCTCTTGTGTTTACTGAGCACATGCGCAACAACCGTGACGTCAATTCCTTTTATTTCCACCATTGTGATGGTCGGAAATTTTGTGACTCGTGCTATTATTTAGCTGTTATCTTCGTGAACAACTTATATTTGTATGATGCTTCTTGTCTGTTTATGTGCAAGTGGACTGTATCTTTTCAAGCTCTAAATTGATTATTATTTGATGATATTTATGTCCATTTTTGCTTGTTTTCTCATACATAGTCTTGTTTTTTCCTCGCGTGTTAACGCAACCATTGTTGTTCTGTTTTCTGTCGGCGGGAAGCTTGATTTCATTGATCATATTGTAATTGTGCCTAAAACAAGTCCTTGTACCTCTTGTTTGCAGGTGAAACATGTGGACGACTCTCATACTACATGTGTCACTTGCAACAATTGTACACAGACCCATTCCTGTGGTATTTGGTCCTCAAAATTCTGGTCATCCGTGAACAAAGTGTTGTTTCAAGTGCTAGAACCCCTCGTTCTTGGGGTAAGGGTAGCCGTGCCTCTTCAGACATTTCTGGGAGTGCATGTGGTGACTCTGTCACACAGGATGTTGATCAGTCTCTTTCTGTAGTGAGTTCCTCTGCAACTGTTGACAGTGCTGGTGTTGTGATGCCTGAAGTGGAGACTGTGGTCTCTTTGGCTTCTGATATCACTCTTGAGACGACTGTTTTCGTCGAGAGCTTCTCCGATGTCAGCTCGGTGACACTCTCCGATTTGCCTCCTGCGCCATCGACAGTTGCTGGGGAAGTTGTTACTACTGATCCTATCCTGTATGATAGTGGCTCTTCCATCTCTTCTGGGGATGGTGTACAGTCTCGGGGATCCGGGACTATCTGCTGGTGTGTCTCTGCGCTCTCAGCCTCCCCTGGCTTCGCGGTGAAGCTGTGTGGGTTTGCTGTCTGCTCTGTCTCATCTGGCTAGGTTTGCTCCTGGTCGGTTGGGCCGTTTGGTCGCTTCAACAGCGATTCCTCGCCCCTCGAGCGAATTGTTTGTTGTTCCTCCTTCCCATGCTGATGTGCCGACTAGCAGGATGGGGCTGGGGCATTGGCATCCAGGGCCTGCTGTTCGGCAGAGGTCAGTGACAGCTCCGGTTAACTGTCACTCTTTGAACCTTCCTCTGGTGATTCCTCACTGTGTTCCGAGTCTGGCTGTCGATTGATGCTTGTCGTCGGTCTCAGAGGATGGGCATTTGGGGCCTTCTGCCACGCAGAGGCCAATGGCAGGTTCCTGTCATTCTTGGGACAATCATCCGGTGTCTTCTCATCGTGTCCTAGGTCCAGCTGCCGATCGACGTACTCCGTCGGTCTCTCTAGAGGATTTGTAGACAGGGCCTTCTGTTCCGCAGAGGTCAGTGATTGCCCCTGGGCGTCACTCTTGGGACTATCCTCTGGTGTCTTCTCACCATCTCCCTATTCTGTCTGCTGATCGACGTTCGCCATCGGTCCCTTCTGACGATTAGGGTTCTTCTGCTAGAAGAGTCCATTGGGAAGACACTCCATCGGGCGATGCTGCTACGACGGTTTCTCAGGGTGAGCTGCGTCAGGCCGTTGTGGCACTCACCCGGTTGCTTTCTAGCAACCTGCTTTCCCTGTGCCTCCTGAGGCACAACCTCCTTTGGTCGGTTGCCGAGATTCCTCACTTGGCCCTTTGGATACTGTTCAGTATTCACAGGAGGTTTCTGCTGGTCAGCCCAAGTTGGGCTAGTCTCTTCTGCAACAGAGGATGACGATTTTCTTGAAGGTGATGGGCCCCCTCGTCAGTCTTGGGGCAGGCTTTGGATTTTGTCTTTGGCTTATTACCAGACATTCAACCATCAGTAACCGTCCGTCCGCAGTCCTCTGTGGAGCGCCATAACCCTGTTGAGCCTTCTAGCTCTGGGGTTTTGCATCCTCTGCAGTCGGCTCAGGTTGTTGAGTCCTTCCAGGACTGGGACGCCAAAATGCGTTCTAAGGCCCTCAAGGGTTCTTTCTTTCATGAGCTGATGCTTTTGGACCTCAGCTGTTCCATGGTTCCATGGAAGCTGTCCATGGTGAGGTTCTTCGTCATTCGAAGGACCATCTTTTGCTATGACAGCTGGACCAATCTGCTGCTGCGGGTGGTGGTTGTTACAGGCCTGCCAAGCGTCCCGCTGCATCGACAACATCGGCCACGCCTTCGACTCCTTCTGCTCAGAAGAAGTGCCGATGCGGCCAGGCTCGCTGGCAGCCTCAGGGAGAAAAGTCTCAGGACTCTGTTGCTTCCCGAGGGGGGTGGTTTCTCCTCTCGGGGGCCTCGTCGAGACCGCAAATGAAGGTCCTCACCTCGATTCGCCTCCAGTCAGGGAAGGCTGTCGCTGTTTTTCGACCGTTGGACAGAGATAACGTCGGACACTTGGGTCCTCGACGTCATCCAATCCGGTCTGCGACTGTCCTTCTGTCAGCACCCCTGTTTATCTCGGGTGCCCCTCCCAACTCAGGTCCCTTCCGATTCTCTGCGTCGGGACCTTCTGGTGCAGGAGATCGACAATCTCCTTCCAAAGGGGCGATCGAGGTGGTCGGGAATGCCCTTTCACCGGAGTTTTACTCGAGACTTTTCTTGGTGCCGAAGAAAAATGGCCAGTTTCGTCCTGTCATCATCGATCTGAGCAGGGGTCAGCCGAGTGGGCGACTAGGGCGAAGAAGTCGCCTTGGCTTACATTGGGGGCGAAATTCAAGTCGCCCTCCAAAACTTCCTTGGGAGACATGGCAGTTTACTGTATTTTCTTATGTTTTATTTCCAAAAAAACAACGCTTCTGCATTCACAAAAAGGTAAACATGACTGCTGTTAAAATCCGTCATACGGCTCTGAAAATAGTCTAAACTTGCCCAATTTTATATTTTTGAAAAGAGTTGTAATGGCGAAGTCGTTCGAACAATAGTTACAATACGTTTGAAAACCTGTGTTGGAAGGGGTTAAATATAATAAGGCTACAATAGAAATCACACATATTAGGATGGATAAGAAGAATGTCAGGCCTTATAGCACCAATCGCATGTGTCAATGTGAGATGGATGGCAGAAATCAGGGATTTTTCTAGGTGT
This sequence comes from Pictodentalium vernedei, assembly GCA_031216915.1. NCBI lineage: Eukaryota > Metazoa > Mollusca > Scaphopoda > Dentaliida > Dentaliidae > Pictodentalium > Pictodentalium vernedei. The sequence continues at coordinate 392,324,159 of CM062289.1, forward strand.
ATTGGGAATGGGTCCAAGGGCCCGTGCAATTGGGAAAAAAACATCTTATAGGACCAAATTGGGAATCCTGTTGATGCTGTAGAGTGGAGAAAAGTGCACATTTCTTCTCTACAGGTACATTAAAAATGAAGAAGTTGGTTTTATTAATTGAAATTATGGTTTTACAGTTCTTTATCAGCATAATAAGACCAACTTTTGCAGTAAAAATCATAAATGTTATGGCCAAGTTGATACTGGTTACCAATTGGGAATTTAATGTTACAAATTGGGAAAAATCATGCCTAAATCTCATTGGGAATGGGGCCTATATTCGGCCCCTGTCGTCACCTAGAAAAATCCCTGGAAATTGTCATTTTTCTGAACAGAGTATTATCACCCAGCGCAGCAGGTAAGGGAGACAACTGAAATATTTTGTTATTTACCTTAGAAATAAATTAACTCAAATTGTTAATGACGCTTAATTCACGAAGGATGTCGAAAACTTTTTTGACTACACTTTTCAATGCAATTAGGACATTCAGAAACCATGAATGACCCAGCTTCTTATGTGAACTTCAAATTTATTTTAAATACTTCAAATATTTTTTTTAGAAGAGTATACCTTCTATTACAGAGAAGAACACTCTCACCATGGGTAATGCTAAATTTCAAATCCACTGCATTGAGGCAAATACAAAATCAACTGCATGGTAACCCTTGTCATCACTGTTAGGGAAAGAGTTAGGGTATTCAGAAACCATGGACGACACAATTTTTTGTAGGGGAGGGGGAGGGTTTGTAACCTACATGACTTAGTTTTGTGTGTGTATGTATGTTTGTATAACTTATTTATTTTTATCTCCACAATTGTGTCCTCTGTGTACATTTATTTTGTCACGACGTCATATACGTTTTGTTTTTTTCTGACTTCTCCCTCATGTCCACTGACTTCTCCCTCCTGGCCCCTGACTTCTCCCTAAAGTCTCTGGAGGGAGAAGTCACTTCTCCCTAAAATCAGCTGCCAGACTGACCCCTGGATCTGAGTATCCTGAACAAGTCCATTATAGCACCTCGTTTCAGTATGGAGACTTTCCAGTCGGTTCGACGTTCAGTTCATCAGGGCGACTTTGCTGCCAGTATCGACCTGAAGGATGTCTGCTTCCATGTATCCATTCATCTGGCGTCACGGAAATACCTTCGGTTCTCGTTTCGGGTTCAAGTCTATCAATTCAGAGCTCTCCCGTTCGGCTTGAACCTAGCTCCTTGGGCTTTCACCTGACAGATGTCACATGTGCTTGCTTTTCACCGTACTCAGTCGGCTGTGACTTCGTCAGTCTACCTGGACGACATCCTCCAACGGCACCACAATGCTGTAGTTCTGGAGTCTGACGTCCGGCAGTTGCTTGGCCTACTAGCATCTCTGGCTTTCAGAGTCAATCGCGAAAAGTCGGTTTTCCTTCCTTCTCAGCAATTTTGTCATTTGGGAATGGATTTCGACACTCTTCACACTGTGGAGTCTGTTTCCAATCCTCGGGCGACGATTCTTTCCACCTTGACTCGGAACCTGCTCCAATCTTCCTTGGTCTCAGCCAGGACTTTCCTTCGGATGCTGGGCCTTTGCGGTTCGGTGACCGATCTCATTCCGCTCGGTTGCTTGTTTGTCCGACCTCTCCAGCGCTTCCTGTTGGATCGTTGGCATCCGAATGTAGATACTCTGGACCTGGAACTTCCTATTCCTCAGTCCCTGCTTTGTCACCTCCACCTTTGGGCCGATGTTCCCTGGTTGACACAGGGTGTCCCGTTTAGTGATGGGCCGATCATCGGGAAATATAATCGGAAGCCGCTGATTACGTGCCAACGGAAAATAATCGGTAGTCATCGGTAAACATCGGCACATCCGATTATAGTATGGAACTTTCACACGTTGCACCACCGCACACCTACTTTCAAATCACGTAGTGTGAAGAACACGCACCTGGCCTCTATAAAATCACATGCCTAGATTGTTGCCTTGCATGTGATTGAGTACTAAAACTGAAACAAAAAGTAGTGACTTACAAGTAATTTCACATGTTTATCTTTCTGTGGGCTATGGACGTTTTGGCCTCGGGACGTTTCGGTCCACTAAATAATTCCACATTGTTTATCTTTGCGTGAAATCGGGACTTTTCGGCTTTGGAACGATTCGGCCCAGAGACGTTTCATTATTTCAGCATGAGTCGTTTCGGCCTCTGTATACTCTGTGTCGACATCGAAGTCCCTGAATAGCGAACTAAAGCTTTGCTGCTACAAAATAAAAGTGAAAGAAGGTAGAGTATCCCCCCCCCCCCCCCACACACATACACACACACTCACACACACACCTTTAACCTTTGCCTGAATTGCATCATAGCCGGCAGTAGCTCTTTCCATGTTTAATTGTGTATCTGACGTGCACTGGACAGCTGGACTTGACTCTTGTAACGCATGCTATACAAAACAATAACAGATGACATCGCAGGGGCATAGACGGTAGAACACCAAAAATATTGGAGGGCTGGGGTATCTGGGTTGGGTGGTTATCGGGGCAGTCAGTTTTCAATCTGAGAAGAAAAATAATAAGGGTAGGGGCAAACAACGGAAAAATATCGTGGGGGGGGGGGGGGGGTAACTAGTGATGTAATGTGGAAACACTTCCTTCCCCCTTTCCCTACGCCACTGTGGCATTGCCCCTATTTCGGGGCCCCATGTGGATTCCAAAGTTGTTGTTACGTCAACTTACATGCAATTTATTAAATTCTATTTAATACAACATGAGGTTCAAGTCTTTGAAAAAAATCACACTTTTCAGCAATTTGAAGAGTGCGAGTTTTCGCTCGCATGCATTTTTATAAAGCAAGCACTTCCTGTGTTGTGTCCTTGGGCAAGACACTTCACCCGGATTGCCCACACGGGTACACAATGACACTGTGTGCAGAGACGTACTGCACGCCGAGGTGCACATGTCTTCAACCCATTAACCCTGCCTGTGCTGTGCAGTGCACACTGCGTAGTACTGCTATATGCAGTTGTGATGTTTGAGAACTGGCAGGTGCTTGTCATTGCTTGATGGTTCCCTCCGGGTACTCCGGCTTCCTCCACCCGTAAACCTGTCACCGACACAATATGACCTTGGCAGTTAAAGTGTCGTTAAACACCAATTAAATAAAAATAAAATGAATAAAAATTGAAATAAAGCAAGCACTGTAAATCTCTTCTATATTATTTGACAGAAATTGCTCCTGCAACAATGAATTTTTATCACAACAGTTCAAGGGACATGGAATCAGTCAGCGAGCATCATAGTCACTTTCACTGATTTTAAAACTCTCTTGATTGACTTGAAATTGTTTTGATGGCCTGCTTCAAAGGGAGTGCCACCTTTGAGTAATCATGATCATTTATTTTATTAACAACAATGAATACATGATGTCAGAGACTGTCAGACTGTGGCAGCCATGCACGTGGCATCAAAGAATTTACCGAACCAACGTCACTCATTGAAGTTAAAATCTTGACATTTGTGACCTGTCACAGATTTATACCAGCCTGTGATTGGAAAGCCTGAATGGGAAGCACATGCCATTTATCAATTGTCTGTAGACTCAGTACGTGCCACACTGCCGGCTCTCTAGTCTCTGCGACGCGTGTCTACGATAGGTATACTTATTTACACCATAAATTATGGCGACCACAGAGGAAAACCGCTCCGGCGCCAAACTTCAACTTACCGAGTCACAGCCAGTTTCAAAATTGCGATCGAAAAGTATGCTATGGGACTACTTTTGTGTAAGCTCCCCACAAGATAGAAAGGCAAAATGTTCCATCTGCACTGCCATGATAGCACTTGGAGGTTCGACCATACGAAGTTTCACCACGACCAATCTACGCAATCATCTAAGGTGTTTGCATGGCAGGGAATTCAAAGAACTGGAAACTAAAGAGAAGGAACAGCAAGATAAAAAACGAAAAATACAAATAGAAGAGAGTGCTTCGACGTCTTCAGAAATAAAGAAGACATATCAAACGAAAATTTCAGACGCGGTGATGAAGCAAGTTCCTTGGGGGCCAAGTGATCCACGAAGGACAGCACAGAATAAACTTTTGGTCGAGTTAGTGGCGATTGATTTGGAGCCATTCAGTATCGTTGATCGCGTGGGGTTTCGGAGGTATAGCCATGGCCTAGAACCACGGTACACACTCCCTGATAGGACACAGCTCAGTCGGACTGAAATTCCTGCTTTATATAATAAAGTTGTTGAAAAAATAATAGAGGAACACCTTTGTGAAGAGACAGCACTGGCATTCACGACGGACATATGGTCATCTTCTCACGGTGCAAACAGTTTAATGAGTCTAACATGCCATTGGATCAATGAAAAGTTTGAAAAGAAGAGCTGTGATCTGAACGCTTCGTCTTTACCGGGCAGTCACACTGGAGAAGCAATAGCTGCAGAAATCCAACGCATGCACACTCAGTGGGATATATTCCAGAAAAGCATGTATTGGTCATCGTTCGCGATAACGCCGCAAATGCTGTGCGTGGATGCGAGTGGGCAGGGTTGAACCATCTCAGTTGCTTTATCCACACCTTGCAGCTGGTAGTGAAAGATGGGATGGGCACACAGAGAACAATAAACGACATGCTGACGATATCAAGAAAAATCGTTGGGCATTTCAACCATTTGCCGTTAGCATACCACAGACTTCAACAGATTCAAAGCAAACATGGGCTGCCAGAGCACAGCCTTGTACAGGAGGTTCCAACCAGATGGAATGGCACGTTTTATATGTTAGAGCGGGTAATGGAACAGAAATTGGCATTGGTTGAATATGGCACTGAGTATGATATACCTTTGATGACCCCTAATCAGTGGTCACTGGCACAGACTCTTATACAAAATCTGCGACATTTTGAATATTTCACCAGAGAAGCATCTGAAGCTAAAGCCAGTGTGTCGATGATAATTCCCTCTGTCTCACTTCTTTCAAGAGCTTTGGCATCACTCAAAGATGACAGAGGAATACAAACGATGACAGATGAAATGCTGACATCACTCGAAAGAAGGTATAATGATATGGGGTCGAATAAACTGTTAGTGCTTTCGACTTTTCTATATCCACGGTACGAGGATCATTTCTTTGTGGAGAATGAAGATAATTTAGATAAAACAGAAACAACTAAAGATAAAGTTAAGAAGTGGATAGAAGAAGAAGACTCTCTCCTGGACAAAAATCCATCAAAATCACCAGAGCAAAGTAGCAGTTGCTGTTCATTGATTTTGGAGGAGAAAAAAACGAGAGTAGTGCTAAGAAACTGAGAACAGAGTCAAAGAAACTGGTTGATACAGAGTTCGCAGAAATGTTACAAGAGAAAGGATTGTGCGCAAAAGCCCACTCTAAAACAGTTACTGTTGAGGACGAATGTGCCGCTTACCAGAATGAACAGTTGTTGGACAGAGCGGGTGACATTTATCAGTGGTGGGCAGTAAATACTAGTCGCTATCCAAGTTTAAGTAAATTGGCCAGAAAATTCTTGGCCGCTCCGCCATCTAGCGTGCCGAGTGAAAGACTTTTCAGTGAGGCTGGCGAGCTCTACGATGAAAAGAGAAACAAGTTAGATCCGAATAAAACAGAGATGATTCTTGTTATTAGGGGCAACATTCCTCTGTTGAATTTTGAGTGTTGAGAAACATTGAGATTGTGAATTTGTGAGCGTACTCAGCGTAGTTTCATGACACTAAATTAGGAGAGCTCTGCAGGCGATCAACCATGCGACTTGAAAGTGATTTACTGATTTGGTGGTTGATTGGTTGTTACTAAACATTCAGTAAGAGGTCACTCCTGGAGTTACTAATTACATGTTTGAGATTTTGATTAAATTGTTTTAATAATGAAAACAGTGTCAGTCTGTCGGTTTCTAGATGTCTCGGGTATAATGTTCTGGATGTTTCGTACCCAGAAATTATATGTACGAAATGTCCAATTGCGGGCAGAGATTTGAGTATGAAACAACAGGAGATTCGGGTACAAAAATAACGAAACATCCAAATGGGCACGAAACATCCATATATACATTTTGTGTGTTTTCTTGCCTCAAAAATCTATTTTATGACCTCTCTTTGAGGCGTGATAATATATATTTTTCAGATCAGAAATGAGATATTTATTTTAGACATGTTATAAGTTCAACTTATAACAGATCTATGTGACGAAGTGTGTAAATATACAGGTTAAATGTGCGCTTCTTGTCTCAAAAATCTATTTTATGACCCCTCATTGAGGCGTGATGAGATATATTTTTCAGATCAGAAACAGGATATTTTTCACGTCCTTTAACAGAGCAGTGTGACTTAGTGTGTTAATGCATAGGTTTTATGTGTTTTCTTGTCTCAAAAATCTATTTTATGACCCCTCTTTGAGGTGTGATAATATATATTTTTCAGATCAGAAACAGAATATTTTTTGGCGTCCTTTAACTTTAAGTCGTAAGTTACAGAGCTGTATGACTAAGTGTGTAAATATATAGGTTTTAAGTACGTTTCTTGAACTTTCTTCACTTTCTTGTCTCAAAAATCTATTTGAGGCTTGATAAGATATATATTTCAGATCAGAAACAAGGTATTTTCACTATGTTGGGTGTCTTAGAACGGAGCTGTGCGACCCACAAAATTAGCGTTAAATCAAAATCATCGAGGAATCCTCCAGAATAGAACGGAAATTACCGTCGATTCGTCCATTACGATCCATAACTCATCGGTTATTTCCGTTCACAAGGAATCAGCGGAATCGCCCATATTCTACGACGAATGTGAAATCATGGCGAATCGATCAGTAAGTTAGTAACCCCCCAGTCAGTCACAGCCGTCTTCATTTAGACTTTAGTGAGCAGGGACCAGCCGTGGGGGCGACTAGGGCAATTAAGTCGCCCCTCTAAGCCCAAAGTCGCCTAGAAAAATAGTCGGGACGATTACAAGTCGCCCTCTAAAAATTGGCCAAAATGAGAAAAGGCTGAACTGAGTGATGCGAGGTTTACATGAAAACGAGTATTTTCAAAAATCGAATGTGCTCGAGTGTAATAAATGGGCATTTTAATTCGTCAAATGAACGTCCATTTATTTGAAATCATCTGACAAGCAATTGTCCATTGTCACTTTTGGCAGATTTTTTTATTTCTGTTTTGTTGCATTCCAGTCGGAGCTTCAAGTGTCGAAACGAAAATAGGTGACTTATGCGACTCAACAAAACAACCCAGTTTGAAAGTAGGTTACGTCGCTTAGGAAGCCGAAAATGTATACACAACGGACGTATTTTATAACACATTATTTTCATTTCGATTTGCTGACGACTGTTAACTGTTGGGCTGTCTATTCCCAGAAAAACACGAATGGAATTGAAACACATGAAAAAAAGCTTTAGTGATGTCAAGAAAAGCTTTGTACAGGACACAAGTGTGCATGTGGACGATCTTGAAAAAGGGTCCTCCTAAACATCGGAATGACATGAAATGACGCGGAATGACACCGGAATGCCATAAAAATGATGCGGAATGACATTTCTTTTACAAAATACTCGACCCCAGAATGTATTTTGTTTATTAACTAACAAAGTACCTCCCAAGCAACCTTCTTACATCTGGTCCTGTTCACACTTTCAGACTTTGGAAATTATTAGCTTAGTAGACTTTGTTGAAAGGCAACCACCGGAGGGTGATGGGGGATTGGCATGAAGAAGAGGTGAGGGGTCATGAAGGAGAAGGTAGCAGTGGGGGATTTTCAGTCAATAATTACATTGTGATTTTTTAACCTGGCACAGATGCATCATAGACAACTGGACCTGGATTATTTGTACGTTAATGGAGGACCATAAATTGAAAATATGAAGGGGCGGCGGGGGTGGTACATGAATATTCTTAATTTTCCCCGCTTGCCTATGAAGTCTCCCTACATGACTCTGCAGTCTCCCTATTTTTTCTGGAGGGAGACTTGAAGTCTCCCTAAAATTCCCCCCTAGGCTGGTCCCTGTTAGTGAGTTGATCTTCATTCAGCAATTGATAAGCTTGAGTGGTCAGTCAGTCTTGGTCTTGTAACATTGTCTATTCAGTCGTAAGTGTGAAATAGAAGTGATTAGGGTACTAAGGGTAGGTCGTTGTATTTCAAACTCAGGCTACGACTGAAATTCAGATTCTAAAAAAAAAACAAAACACTGTTACACTAACACGACCGACTTTCCAAACAAGCTTATTAATTGAGTTAATTAATGAAAGACAATGTTTATATTGTTTCGAAATGAGCTTGAGAAGTTGCAATACAAGTTATGTAAATGTTATTTTACATTTACTAACTTTAATTTTAACACTGCATTGAATGTGAGCATTACTTTTTATTCAACTGTAATAATCGGTAATCGGATCGGAATCGGCCGATTATTTAGCCTCAATAATTGGTAATCGTCACACAGGTAAAAACCATGATCGGCCCATCACTAGGCCCATTGGATCTTCCTTCGGCCGATCGCATCCTTACTGTGGATGCCAGCCGTCGAGGGCTGGGGTGCGACGTTGGTCGAAGGCTGGGGTGCGACGTTGGATCCACTTGGTCTGTCCACTCATGGTGAGTGGGACAGCGAGCAGGTGGGCCTTCATATCAACCAGAAGGAGCTCCTTGCTCTTCTGTTGAGTTTTCGGCTTTGGATCTCTCACCTGTCGGACCACATTGTCCTACTTCTTTCGGACAATTCGACAGTGGTGGCCTACATACGGAATCAAGGAGGCACACATTCAATTCCCATGTATTGGCTATCTCGGGAGTCAGGATCATTCGGCACATTCCCGGGCGTCTCAACATCCTAGCAGACTCCCTGTCCCAACGCGACAAGGTCCTCCCAACCGAATGGATGCTGCATCGGTCGGTGTTTCAGGCGATTTGTGAGCGGTGGGGTCATCCTCTGGTCGACCTTTTCGCCACTCGATGGAATCATCAGGTAGTGACCTTTGTCCAGATCCACTGGCCTTTGTGGTAGATGCTCTGTCTCTGGACTGGACAGGTTGAATCAGCTATGCCTTCCCTCCTGCACCAATTCTTCCTCAAGTGTTGGCGAAGATTCGTGCTTGCAGTTGCAGGATCATAGAGATGGGTGGTTAACCGAAAATTCGGTTCAGTTTTGTTATCAAAACCGAAACCAAGACCGAAACAATTACAGAAAACCGTTGTCGCGGTTTTCAACTTCAGTGTTGAAAAACTCGAATCAGGTCTTCAGTTCTCAGAATAAAGAGATAAACAACCTAAACAACCTAAAATTAACCTATTTTCAAACTTCAGAGTCATGATACCCCGTTTTCAGAACAGCTGCAGTAATTGGTATTTCGTTCGCGCATGGCATTTACCACGAAAATAGGTGACAAAATTACTTCTTACGCATCGTGTTTTAAACATTCATCTGTTTATCAAATGCGATTTCCTTTGCTGAACTGAAACTTGTCACTTGTTCCACATTTATAATGACAATTATATTTATTTCTACATGTAATTTTGAAACCATGAAGTCCAAAGCCAGTGTCAAAATCACAGTTGAAGTTGGATGGAAATTTCTGGTTACAATGACATATATGAGGCTTATGAGCGACTTTTACTCGATAAAATTTTTATGATCGGCATAATATTTTAGGGTGTGTTGGGTTACCCTAAACACAGGTATTTGGGGAGGGGGGGGGGGGGGGCTAATTTTGCAACAGACTCGAGGCAAAAACCATTGTTCTCAAACTTGAAACTCTTGAGATAATTTATACAAATACATTGTGCTCAAGAAATCAATGTACCGGTATAGGATATTACACACGTGAGTTGAACTAGAAAGGGAGTCCCATTGACACAGACTGGCGCCAAATACATCTTCTTACATGCAAATGCAATATATTGTTATGTTTGTACAATGAAAACCGAAACCGAAAACCCGACTCTTTGAATGAAACCAAAACCAAAACCGACGAGAAATTTGAAAACCGCCTATCTCTACAGGATCATTCTGATCACCCCTCTACCTCCACAGAGGGTGTGGATCAATGTGCTGTTGGCAGATTGGCCGATTCGTCTACCTCTACGTCGCGATCTTCTTTCCCAGGGTCGTCCCATGAAGTATAACAGCAACCTGGCGAGCCTGTCCCTTCACGCCTGTCTTTTATCAGGTCCTGACGTAGAGGTTTTTCGAGACGAACAGTGGAGTGCATTTCTGCTTCGCGGCAACATTCCACTGGCATGGCTTATGCTGCTAAGTGGAAGGATTTCTGCTGCTGGTGTACAGCTCAAAATGTGGATTACTGTGATCCGTCAGTCGCTCAAATTGCGGATTTTCTGGTGTACCTTTTTGACTCCAAGGGCCTCCAGCCTATTACGATAAAGGGCTATCGGTCTATGCTGTCTGATACTTTCTCTTATATGTGAAAGGGGTGCATCGGTCATAATCTTCTCTCCAAACTCATTCAGCACTTTTCTTTGAAGAGGCCTCGAGTTTTGCGTCTTACACCCAAGTGGAACTTGGCATGGGTGTTGCACTGTTTGGAGGGGGTGCCATTCAAGTCTTTATCTGAGACCGATATGCGTTTTTAGCTCATCTTGACAAAGTCAAGCTGAGCTAATCTCATTGCTCTCCGTCCGGCGTCCGTCGTCTGCCGTCCGTCGTCCATCAACACCATGTTTTGGTCTTCTCCTCCAAAGCCACTGGGCCAATTCAAGTGAAAGTTTGTGTGAGTGATGGTCCCAAAGGGGCATTTCATTTTTGTTCAACTCAACAGCCCAGCCCCATAGGGAGGGAGTGGGGGAAAATGCTCCAAAATATTTTTAAAATCTTCTTCTCAAGAACCAGTATGTACAATGACTTGATATTTGCTATGGAGCTTCCATATGAGGTGTAGAATCAAGTTTGTTCAAACGAAGTTCGTGAAGTAATATTTGGCTTTGTAATAGGAGGGGTAAAATTTTGGCCCCGCCCAAAATTTCTATTTTCTGAACCGATGGTCCGGTATGAACCAAATTTGGTTTGTGGTAGTATTGGGTCATAAGTACTTGACCCATAAAAAAAAAAAAATTCCCGCATCCCCATGGGAACCCTGGGAGCTAAAAATAGAAATATTTTCAAACGCCTATATTTCCCAAACCCCATGGAACAGAGAGCTTTTATTTGGTATGAAGTATCCTTATGACCAGTAGAATTGAATGGTAAAAAAAATTGCCATCGGTTATGTTAGGGTGTTCTGTAATGGGCATCGAAAAAATGCTGGAGTCAGCATATTTGCAAAAATTTAAAAAAATCTTTTCTCCAGAACCAATCATCAGAATCTTTTGATATTTGGTATACAGCATTCATAGGGGGTCAGATAAAAGTTTGTTGAAATAAAGCTCATTGGTTCATATTTGGGCTCTCTACAGGAGCCCGAAGTTTTAACATAGGGTAATATGGGGAATATTCTTTAAAAATCTTTTTCTTCAGAACCACCAGTCAGAATCTTTTAATATTTGGTATACATCACTGTTATGAGGGTCAAATTCTAGATTGTTCAAACCAAGTCCCTAGGTTTTTATTTGGGCTTCCTATGGAAGCCCAAATTTTATCTTTGTTCAATATGGAGGGTAATTTAAAAAAATCTTCTTCTTCAGATCCAAGAGTCAGAATGCTTTGATATTTGGTATGCAACATCTCTATGGGGGTCAGATTCAAGTTTGTTCAAAGCAGATCCCTAGGTATATATTTGGGCTCACTATGGTAGCCCAAATTTTTACTTAGTGCAATAATAGGAAATTTCTTTAAAAATCTTCTTCTTCAGATCCACCAGTTGGAATGCTTTTATATTTGGTATACAACATCTCTAGGGGGGTCAGATTCCAGGTTGTTCAATTCGAGTGCCTAGGTTAATATTTGGGCTCCATATGGGAACATGAAATTTAACTTAGTACAATCTGAGGGAATTTCTTCAAAAATCTTCTTCTTCAGATTCACTTGTCAGAATGCTTTCACATTTGGTATACAACATCTCTAGGGGGGTCAGATTCAAGTTTGTTCAAATCGGATCCATATGTTAATGTTTGGGCTCGCTATGGTAGCCCAAATTTGAACTTAGTGCAATTCGAAGAAATTTCTTTACAATTTCTCTTCTTCAGATCCAACAGTCAGAATGCTTTCATATTCGGTACACAACATCTCTAGGGAAGTCAGATTTAACTGTGTTCAAATCAAGAGCCTGGGTTAATATTTGGGCTCTCTATGGGAGCCGGAATTGGCCATTTTGCTGAAGAATTAAAAATTTTGTATTCAGTACCCTCTTGAGGTACTAAGATTAATCCACATAGGTTGTATCAAGGGGGTTCATAGGGGAGCTCTACATTTTACTTATGATCAACTGAAGAAAAGGCATGATGCCCAGATTATTTTTGTTACTCCTGAGGGACTCAAGGATTGACAGTGTAGCCTATGGAGATGGCTTGCTTAATGTAGACTCATTCTTGGACTCTGTTTAAATTGTGTTCTGTACAAGATGAGCGCTTCAGGTCCCGTGGAGCCTCTTGTTGAACACAACTTCTGTACGGCTCAGGCTAGAGTCCGTATTTATGAACCGATCTTTACGAAACTTATTGGGTACCTTTGTTATTACCGTGGGATGAGAACGACTGTTTTTGGGTATGGTCCAAAATTCAAGATGACCACCAGCAGCCATTTTGTACCAAAATTAGTGCAATCAGTCTTTTGTACAGAGCTTCTGTATGAAAGTTCTGATTTGAATAAATTTTTGTATGAATGTTTAGTAACATGGAATACATCACATATAGTACAGGTTTTTATCTTGTACAGAAATTATGCAAATTAGATGAACTTTGATTTATTCAGTGCTACGTATACACTGTAAGTGCACATGTCAATATGGCTCGGACTAGAGGCTGTATTTATCAACCGATCTTCACGAAACTTCTTGGGTACCTTTGTTATCACCTTGGGAAGAGAACGAGTGTTTCTGGGTGCAGTCCAAAATTCAAGATGGCTGCCAATGGCCATTTTGTACCGAAATTAGGTCCAATCAGTTTTTTGTCACAACTTCTATACAGCTCGTATTTATGAACTGATCTTCACGAAACTTCTTGGGTACCTTTGTTTTCACCTTGGGACAGGAACGAGTATGTTTTGGGGTGCCTTTGTTATCACTGTGCTATGAAAACAAATATTTTGGGGTTCAGTCAGACCCACTCTGGGACTCAAAGATTTCTTTTCTAGTTTAGCATCTGACTGTCACCCACCTTTACAATACTTTACCTATACATTTGTTACAGGCTACGGTCAGTATTTATGTACAGACCGTTGCAATACTTTATATGTACCTTTGTTATCAGGTCATTACCTAGATGTTTGTCATTGCTGTGTCACATACTATACATGTACATGTCTTAACAAGTTGAGCTACAGTGTCATTGACACTTTCATTTTCTCATGGGAAATGAAAATTTACCCTAATTTGTCATGGAAAATCATGGATTCTCTGGAATTTCCAGAAACGTGTATGCAGCCAAGAACCAAAAATGAAGTTTGTGAACACTGATAGAGTGATTCCACTCAAAATCCCCTATAATTGCAACAAGGTGAATGTCATAAAACAGGTTGTTTTATATGTTTATGAAGGATGAACCCAAACAATTAACGGTGGATGACACCATGTCATTGATGCATTGCATTATTGGCAATGATTGCACAATGTTTTCACAAGTGGAATTATCACAGAGAGATTAATTACAATTGAATTACTTCAGTTTACTTGCATATTTTTGTGGATATTGGTCGCTTCATTCACTGGACAGTGGACATTAATCTTGTTGCAACTTTGAAAAATAAGGAGGGGGGGGAGGGGCAGGGGGCAAGGCCTGATGAAGAGTGTTACTGCCAGTGAAAACTTGCTGAAAAGCCCTGAAGTTGAAGAACATATATGTTTCTTCTACCCAGTCCAATGGGTGAGTGGCATGATAAATGTACGAAGGACAGAGAGGCCAACTGATGAGCTAGCTTGGCAAGTTATTTGATGAATCACTGAATGCAGAGCGATGATTCACACTGAATCAAGTGATTCATTAAATAGCTTGCTAGACTAATCAGTTATCATAGTATCTTGTCAAGTTCATGAGTTGTCGGTGCAGAACCTGTTAAGTTACTATATGTCAGACTGCCAGTATATGGTTGGGAAATTGGGTCAATTTGTGACTATTTTCAGTGTTCTATGCATATACTGAATACCGTACCAAAACCGAGGTATTTTCCCGAAAAATACCGATACTGATGCAGAACCTGAAATTTCAATACTGCACAGCTCTTGCCACTGCACCCCCACCCATTCCAGTAAATCGAATCGAACATCATTTTATGTATGGGGTAATATATTCTTTGCATGAGGTTTTTCGAAAACCTGGCACAAACCCATAAACATAACATGAATATTGGGCAGATTTGGAAACACCCACCCAGTGTAAATTCCACCCAGATAATAACTCAAAGTTCTGTGATACTGCGCAAACAACACTAAAAAATAGCCAAGAAGCAGTAAGGGTTGGGGAGAGTTGCACTGTCTCAAGTGTGTAGGACAAGGATCAAAGGATGTCAGTTGGGGCACCCAAGCTTCATGGAGATGGGATGGAGGATGCGAATGAAAAGAGGATTTGAAAATTTTCTGGGGAGGGAGGTTAGTGGTTGACCCTGTACACCTTGCTTCCCAAAATACCAAATATGCATTGGATTTTCAGAAAAAACTAAGATTCGTTTTGTTCTTTTTTTTGTCAGATGTATGCCAAACAGTCGTCGCTGTCAAAATAAGAATGATTTCTCACACGAAGGATAAAACGAAACGCGTGCATGCAATGCCACGCATGTATGTTGTTACATGTACGATAATAAGTTTTAAAGCAAAAAACCCTCAGTTACAGTTGTCCCTGAGCATGTAGAAAGTGTCCGTATATACTTGTCAGATCAGCCCAAAATTGCAACATCTTCTACTAACAACTAACAAGGCATCTTCTGTTGACTGTATCAGTTGAATAAATAAATTATGACATATCTATGCTTGTGATTTTGTAAAATGTCAGGGCCCTAAAAATTTTATCGAGTAAAAGTCACTCAATTAGATGATTGTAACCCCAAATTTCCTTCCAACTTCAACTGTGAGATTTTTAAACCAGTTTTGGAGTTCAAGTTGTCAAAATTACATCTAGAAATAAATATGTTGGACAGTATAAATGAAGAGCAAGTGGCAAGCTCTACTTCAGAAAAAGGAAACCGCAATTGATAAACTGATGAACATTTTACACAATGCTTCTTGGTTGGTGTTAACAGGTATGAATATTAATGAATATCGTGTTGAGTTCTGTGTATTGATACTTAAAACCCCCAAATCTTTGCTTACTGTCTTGAAAATGTCATTGGTGCAAGTATAGTGAACAGCAGTTTTGTTTTTTAAATCCATTCAAACATATACATAGAAATTATTGACAGTGGCCAGCAGATGCATAGATATTGCAATTAAGTGAATAAGTGGTCATTCTGGTAATTCTATATTTGTTTTATTTCTGTCATAAATCATGTGGCACTTTCAATTTTGAAACCAAATTTATGGTTGTGTTTACTGGAGTGCGGTTGCAATTTTTGGTAGTCTCACTAGTACTACCAATCCCAACCTGTGGTTGCAGTTAACCTCCCAGCTCTAGTTAATTTGACTGTACAGTCAGATTGATTGGTTCGTTGATCTCATGAGCATGTCACTGTGTGTATCAAAATATAATATGACGTCCGTGAAAACAAGCTAACAGTGTTGCATCTTTGATCAATGATCAAAGATGTCACACTGTTAACTTGTTCCTGCTGATGTTGTATTTCATAGAGTTATCACACGACATGTGACATATGTGTCATGAGCAGCTGTCAAGGGGAAAATCAAACTGCCCAATGAGATAAGACCAATCGTGATTCCTGCCAATCATTGTGGCAATTTACTAAGCTTGTTACTGCTTTATGAGATTGTGAATCAAATGTATAAATACGAACAATTGTGACCTTGCAGTGTTCCATGTAACCATCTACACAAACCGGTGTTCAAACACCTCTACCGATGGTCAACTGATGGCTTAAAATCAACCGATGTCAGATGCCATTGCCAAACATTTGTTAATCACTAATTAGAAATATATATGCAATTAAGTTGGCTCTGCATAATTAGCATTTTTTTTTATTACAGGTGCTTCTGCTAGCACTCTGCAAGACTTGAAAGTACGAGATAGCTCAGGTGGCTATAGTTACAAAGAAAGTGGTTCTGATGGTTCTGCAGTTAGAAATAGATTCATCTACTGGTAATAATTTTATTCTTACTAAAACAGATAAATAATATTTTTTATTGGAGTTAAAATTTAAAATATTTTCAGGTGCCCAATGCTTTGCCATATTTATGTGGAAATAGGTGAAAGTGACCTTTGGGTAATAATACCTCCCCCCCCCCCCCCCCCCCCCCCCCCCCCCCCCCCCGACAAAGTTTGGGGGGATATATAGGAATCACCCTGTCCCTCCGTCCGTCCGTCTGTCCATCCTTATAAGTGCAACTCCTCCTAAACCGTTTGAAGAATTTTCATGAAACTTTACACAATGGAAGAACTCCATATGAAGATGTGCATGAAGCAATATAATTCCGTTCTGACATTTCCAAGGGGAGATAATGTAACATACATTTCAGGCACGGGGGGGTATCACTTTGTGAGTTTGCTCACAGTACCTCTAGTTTTTTTTTTAAAAGAGTTGATGACTTTGGTTTTGGTTTCAGGTTTTTTTATGAAAAATATTCAAGTATTAAACACTGTAAACAATTGTGTTTTTTTCCCAAATACAAATAATAGTTTCAATGAATGGCCAAAGTGCAAGTACCTTTCATGATGATGAAAGCAGTTTAAAAAATTATCTTGGAGTATTGGAGTATAATCTAAACTCAAAAAGTAGTTCAGACAACCAGAAGGTATCATTCACTGTTGCTACATAGCCTATACGATTCAACTGAAAACTAACACAAAAAGGATGCACTTCATCCCATTCAAAGTCATCTAATTTTTAAGTCATGAGTTGAAAGCCTGTGACTGACTCCGCTGGGTCCCTGTAGGTCATAGAAAGTCATGGAATTTAATTTAGGATTTTCCAGGTCTTGAAAAGTATGGAAAATTGATTATTTTCCCCTAGTGTTATGGAAAGTCATGAACAAAAATAATCCCAGACCCAGAACCTTTAAGATAAATAAGTAAGTAGTTTTATTAATTCGATCAAAGCACCATACCAGCCTGCTCTGCATTTATTTACAACACCCAGCTTGGCAGAGGTGATCACACATGAAGGAAATATAAAGCAACCATTGATTGGTTGACAAGCCATCTTGACTGCTTATTCTGTCAGTGAATAAATTTTACTCATCAACTTCTCTCTGTTGTGGATGACAATTTCCCAATTTCTATCACATACTGCACTGCCTGGTAATGCGTGCCTGAGCTCATACTCTAGCATAAGCCCATCCCTAACTTTACAGATATGAGCTACCAAGAGGCCCCTCTGTGTCTAAGCACATCCTTCTACTTTTACAGGCACTGGTAATTGCGATGAAAATAGGTAAGAAGTCATCTGATTCTCGCAACAACTAACATTACCAAATACATAAAAAGTAACAGTTTTCTGGTCCCGTGGGTTGGCAATGTAAAATAATTTGACTTCCACTTTGCAATTTTCAAATCGAATAATCGATCCACCCTAACGAAAAAAGTTGTGGAAGATGGTTACGAAGAATAACTCATGCACATCAATGGAGCTAATTTATAGGCAAAGGACCAGTGGAGTTTTGTCAACTTATTTAAAAACACTCATAAAATGGTGGTTAAATTTATCATTTCTCATGAGCAACGGACGTTCATAATAAATTGATGTATTTATTGTTGCACTATTTATCTGTAGTTTTACCATTTTTGAATTGGAATGTTGGATGAGCACATAAAATATAGAATTGCACCATGCGAACCAAATTTTGTTGAAGGGATCGCACCTGGGAGATCTTGCTTTGCGAACAGTGATGCAAAACAACACCAGCACCTCCTTTCCCACCCCCTCCACCCCCCCCCCCCCCCACAAAAAAAAAACAACCCAAAAACCCCAATCGGTATTACGATGTACCCCAGTGTTATATTCTGAACTGCAGGGTATTTGAGTTTGCTAAATCACCCAAGCCTAAAATTTAATGTGTTGAATGTATTGAGAGTGAAATAGTTGAATTTTAAGATTGGTGACTGTACTAGATAGTGGTATCACAATACAGCTAAATTTGGATGCCCGTTAGTGCTGTCACGACTAATCGATTAATCGATTGTCGATCGGTCACGCCGAAATCGATTAGTATTTTTCGTTGTCGACGAATCGCTAAATTTTACCCCGTTTTAGAAGTTTAATAATTAAAAAAAAATTGGATGAAAAAACTATTGTTGCTGAAGGTAAAAGTTCAAGAACGTCAACGTTAAACCTCAAGAAGCAGTTAGAAGCACTTGTCTTTCAGGTACACCAAAGCTTTGATGTTCTGAACTTTTGAACCGTCAGTGTAATAATCAAGACCGGTCGGCAGTTGCGAACTTGCAAAGTTCGCAACTGACGACCGGTCTTGATTATTACACTGACGGTTCAAAAGTTCAGAACATCAAAGCTTTGAATGTGCCTAAAAGAGGATCATCTTCGTTGTTTACTTGAGGTTGGTCAGCTAACTTGAACCTCATTTTTAACGACTTCAAAGAGAGGGAGGGGGGGTGGTCATTTAGGTACTATTAATCGATTATTATCGATTATTTGCGATGATTAATCGATTCCTAAATTAAAAAATCGTGACAGCCCTAATGCCCGTACTGGTACCTGTATCGTGGGTTGCCATGTCATTACGTATCAGCATACCGGGATATCATCCCTAGCCTAATAACAATTTTCTTTGTCTTTGAAATCACTGTTGGCAAACCTTTAAATGGTTAAACTGTGTCTTTTACACATAGTTGCTATGTATGCACAAAACAATTCAGACCTGTAAACTGTTGTTTGGGTAAAAGCTTTAACCCTTGAGGGACTAACTCCGACTTTGATCACTTTTACTGCAGCAGAACCGGTGCCCCAACTTGCAGTATCAGGGTAACTCAGAAATTACATTCTAATTCAAAGTATATATCGGCAGCCAAGGCTTGCCTAAGAACAACTACATGTACAAAGCCACAGGATGCAGACTGTCAAAGTGTGGCAAAAAATATATAAAAATCTCTAGGCCCTTAACTGGTAGAGTGCTGGAAGCCCATATTTGGGCTTTATTTTGAAGTGCACGTACCACAGAATGAAGGCTCATATTCAATGCATGTGCTTTGTATTATCACTGAAGTGATATTATTTAGTCTATAAGGGTTTGCCTTGTTACAATTTATGGGAGAGTGCCGTGGGCACTCTCCCATAAATTGTAACAAGGCAACCACATGTGTACAAGATATGATGGCCAAAAATAATTTAGCACCCAGTTAAGGGTTAAAGTAACTTGATAATTAGATGTTTTGTCAATGACAACAAAAATTGGTAATTGTGTTTCCTTATAGTCTGGGAGCCATGACTTTAAAATTTCAGTCAATGCATCAGCTATGTTCACACCAGTATGGCTCTTTGGCATAGTCTTAGCATTTAGACAAAAGTTATTCATTCTGAAATCATTCATAAAAAGTTATTCATTCTGAAATCATTAGTAAGAAAATAACCTTTAATGCCCTTGTAATTGATTAGGTGGTGAAGTCCAGTGATCAGAGGTAATGTCTAAAGACTGACAAGTATTAATTTCATTTTTAACTCGGAGACTGTCTTGGTGTAAAGTTCTGGCATTAGATTGTATCTAAGGTGTCTGTGACTTGGAAGTTGATAACTGAGCTGTATTGATTCAATAAAAAACCTGATACCAATATCTTCCAGTATGCTGGTAGGCTGAATATCCCGGCAGATCACCCCTGTCAAAATCCTGCCAATATTTTTCTGGCTGTGGTCACTAGCTTGCCATTTTCTTGTATCATGTGTGAAGCCATCGATTTTCATTTGTTTAGCTTGCGATGAACAGGAAGTATCTCTGTTGTGCTGAAAATAGATGAAAGAATAATAACTAATTATTATTATCTAAAGGAATAACGTTAGTGCGATACTTTGTGTTTGATAATCTTGCTATCTTGATCCCACATTATTTGCTTTCTACCCTGCCGAGTCCCCACACCATTCTCGCACAGCTATTCAGTGTATTGAATTTATTGGTTTTCCTGAGCTTTGATTTAAGTCATTATTTCCCTAACAAAAACGTAAAGTTATTGAACTTGACTCTATGATAGCTAAGCATCCCTATCCCTTTAAATACAGTACCCCACCATCACCTTTCTTCAGTGAGCCTTGGGGCAAACTGGCCCATTGGTATATCGGAAGTTTTCCTAATGGGTCTATATACCATGGAGTTGGAATTCCTTTATTAGAGTACAGTGAAGACCTCAGGACTACCGAAAATCATGTTGATCAAAGAATCTAGTGAATTTGAGAGAGGGATAACATGCTGGGGCTACGGAAATTTGAAAGTGGGTAGGTTACTTCTGATTCTAAAATAGCGGCTGGTATGGCCCAGTAGCTTGATATGGTGGGCTGGTCTGCTTAAGATTTAAGTCAAAAACATCCAGTTAATTTTGCTAAGCACACTAGTTTTAATGGCTGACCCCTCTCCCCACCTGTCATTCCTCAGTGCAATATATTAATTAAATCCTCATTTGGAAATTAGAGTTACCTCCCTTGACTTGCACTGAGAATCAGTATCCAGGTGCACATGTTTAAGATCGAGGTTACCCACAGGAACTTTCTCAAATATATAGCAGGAAACTATTAAGACTTTAATCATTCGGCAATTAAATGGTGTAGAAACTTGTTTAAACAATTTTTATGTGTACCCATACTATGTATGGTACACATAATGCCGGCATCCGGGGTGACCATCCGTCATTCGTCCATCCTTTGTCCGTCCGTCCATCCGTCTGTCCGTCCGGCGTCCGTATCCATTTCTTTGGCATTCGATAACTTGAAAAATATTGCTTGGATTGTCAAGCTACTTTATATTTGTGTTCAGGTTATTGATGTGCCGAGCTGTATAGTTTTTGGTGTAAATCGGATAATTTGATCCTGAGATATTAACCCTTTCTCCTTCAAATTGAAAATTTCTCCAATCCCTTTGGCATTCAATAACTTGAAAAATATTGCTTGGATTGTCAAGTTACTTTATATTTGTGTTCAGGTTACTGATGTGCCGAGCTGTATAGTTTTTGGTGTAAATCTGATAATTTAATCCTGAGATATTAACCCTTTATCCTTCAAATTGAAAATTCCTCCAATCCCTTTGGCATTCGATAACTTGAAAAATATTGCTTGGATTGTCAAGTTACTTTATATTTGTGTTCAGGTTACTGATGTGCCAACCTTTATAGTTTTTGGTGTAAATCAGATAATTTGATCCTGAGATATTAACCCTTTATCCTTCAAATTGAAAATTCCTCCAATCCTTTTGGCATTCGATAACTTGAAAAATATTGCTTGGATTGTCTAGTTACTTTATAGTTGTGTTCAGGTTACTGATGTGCCGAGCTGTATAGTTTTTAGTGTAAATCTGATGATTTGATCCCGAGATATTAACCCTTTATCCTTCAAATTGAAAATTTCTCCAATCCCTTTGACATTCGATAACTTGAAAAATATTGCTTGGATTGTCAAGTTACTTTATATTTGTGTTCAGGTTATTGATGTGCTGAGCTGTATAGTTTTTGGTGTAAATCTGATAATTTAATCCTGAGATATTAACCCTTTATCCTTCAAATTGAAAATTCCTCCATTCCCTTTGGCATTCAATAACTTGAAAAATATTGCTTGGATTGTCAAGTTACTTTATATTTGTGTTCAGGTTACTGATGTACCGAGCTGTATAGTTTTTGGTGCTAATCTGTTATTTTAATCCTGAGATATTAACCCTTTATCCTTCAAATTGAAAATTCCTCCAATCTCTTTGGCATTTGATAACTTGAAAAATATTGCTTGGATTGTCAAGTTACTTTATAATTGTGTTCAGGTTACTGATGTGCTGAGCTGTATAGTTTTTGGGGTTAATCTGATAATTTGATCCCGAGATATTAACCCTTTATCCTTCAAATTGAAAATTCCTCCAATCCCTTTGGCATGAGATAACTCAAAAAATATCAATCCGATTGTCATGTTACTTTATATATTTATTCAGGTTACTGGTGTGCTGTGGTGTATAGTTTTTTATGTAAATCTGATAATTTGATCCGGAGATATTAACCCTTTATCCATCAAATTAGGCACTCCTCCAATCCATTTCTATATGTACCCATACCTTGTATGGTGTACATAATGTCGGCATCCGTGGTGGCCCTCCGTCATACAGCTTTCTACTAGTTGCATGTATGGGTACACATCTGACGATTTCATCGGCCTATTTTTTATTACTTTCATTGAGATCTCATACAAGTTGACATAACAAGATTGGAAGGAAATACTACTGTTATCTTCAAAACGTCATACAGCGTTTGAAGAACTCCCCATTGAGAACTTCATTTTTGCACACCATACTTTTAAAATGCTGGTAGGAATGAGTCAGTTGAGTCATCTCAGATCTTCTTCAAGATGCTCAAGTTTGTAACAGTGCATTCATACAGGACTCAAAATTGAATTAGTGCATCAAAATAATATTCAGTGAAGGAATGCAATAGAGAATGGGGATGGATGTTTATGGCATGCATACTTACCAGTGAATGTTTTGACTTTTCACTCTCTGCCTTCTCACGAAGTTGTTTATTCAGCTGGCCGTAACTTCCTTATGCTTGCACTCAATGTGTCGAGCTAGATTGCTAGTGTTCTCGTGGTCCGATCCAATATCTTTGAGGCATATATTGCATTTTGCTTTTTTGTTGTCTATCTATTTGAAAAATTGCCATACTGGGCTTTAATTTTTTTTCTTGGTTTCCGCCATTTCTATTTAACACATTACATAAAGTCACAGCATTCAAGATTGCGCAGTTAAATAGCCGCGCATGTCCTGACTGTCGGTTGTCTCATTTTCAGGCCAGTCAGTGTTTTTGAATAACTAACACTGAGTCATATTTTCATTTAACCTCCCAACACTCCTACACTGTTATGTAGATTTTATTTTCTCATCTTTGTAATAATGTACTTGAATGAACAGTATAGCCATAATATTGTCACAATCAACTTTAATTTCAATTCTCTTATGGGAATTTCTCAAAGAGACAAATACACGAACGTGACAAGGTTTGGGCAAAAATCCCCCCCCCCCCCCCCCCCCCCCTCCACTTATTTGAATCCAATGATTTTAAAAACAGCTGCGTAAAATTATAAGTGCAATTGGAGATGCAGGGGATGGGGAATTTCTTTATTCTGCTCTGCAAGTTAGACTTATCTCTGTCATCTCAGTTTGAAGAACGATATTACAGTAAGGATGCACAAATCATGTTAACGAATGAATATCCAAATAATTTCTTGCAACATGAACAAAATCAACCAAGCATGTAACTCTCCACAAAAATTTCAGAGCAACACTTAACTGTTTGAGTGCTAGAAGCCACTATCAGATCTTTTAAAAAAATGAGGGTACGAGAGCAAAAGTGAACATTTTCCTTGCTGATGTTTCATATTCAGGCAAACGTAATTAATAATATTTTATGTAAATGCCTGTTGGTACTCTCCAATAATTTGTAATAAAACAAATTTTGATGAACAGATTCAGACAGCTAAAAATAATCTAGCCCTCAACTAGTTAATTAAACCATCCATGCAGCTGTGTCACAGATTACCTGTATTTTCACATAACCGGAACAAATCATCAGTTGACCAGTGTCATGACCTTTTTGAGGAAGCACAAGTGATAACATACATGTAGACATGATTTTAAGGAAATGTGACGTGGCAAATTTTCACAACCTGGCAACAGCCAGTCTGCAGTGAAATTATCCCTTGCTTCTTGGTTTTTGTGATAAAACCACACAGAATTTTTGTGAATTAATGTTGACACAGGAAGGCTCAACCTATTATTTCTGCCCAATACACCTACAACTTGAGGAAAGTGGAATACTATTGAAAGGCTGCATGAGTGGATTTCACTTCCAAAAATTATTCACCTTTACTGAATAAAAGTCCAAGAAGCACTTGTGCCACTATAGTGATGCACTGATGATAGATAATAATCAAAAGTCAGTAGATTTCCTTCACAAAGTAAGCACTCAAGTACAAAGATAAATAATCAGTCAAAAAATCAATAGGCAATATGTTCTACTTTCTCCTTTGCAAGTGAGTCCATCTTGTCATCAATCGAGAAAGAAGTATTTGTATCCAGTATTTTTTGTTTTATTATGTTACAAACCTCTTTCATCATGTAATTTCCTTTGAAATGCAGACATTGCACTGTCTGTGAGACTCCTACACCATTCCAAGGTCATCCCTGGGTCTGATGAATGGAGTATACTAGGACTGGGATAGAGGTCTTATGGAGTCTCTCAGTGCCTAAGTGTTTTGTGTTTTGTTTTCAGAGTTTTGCCTTGGTTCCACCTAGTGAGAGATTAACCCCTGCCTAAAGAATAGGCTGCATCTACTGCGTAATATACAAATCGTGCAGTAGAAAAGATTTAAAAAAAAAAAGTTAACAAAACCATATCATGTGCCCCCCCCCCCCCCCCCCCCCCCTCATAGGAACGAGCTCATCAAGCTCATTCCATTGAGGGGGTCACATGATTTGGTTTTGTTGAATTTTTTTCCAAGAATTTGGTTATAAAAATAAAACAACAAAAATATTTTTATACTGTACCAATGACCCAGACATAGCTGGTGCTAACTCTTAAAATATAGGGCCAAACACAAATTTTGCCCCCCAATCCCCAAAATTTGCATCTAAAACTAAAGAAAACATGTCCTGAAAGGCCCTCCACACTTCGCCCCTACTGCGCATGCGCAGTGTCAAGGACGTTCCGAAATTGGCGCCATTAATCATTCTAAGTTTGGCCCTTCATCAGTTAACATCTGACTGATCTTTGTGCTTATAAATCTCAGTTTAAATGATGCCAGACACATAAATATTAGTGAAATGGTGATTCTAAGGAGGATAGAGAAGGAGGAGAGGAAAAGAATGTGTGACAGAATATTATCAGGGCTGTAACTTAAAATTTTTTAATGAAATTATGTTAAGTTACCTATTTTCAAGGCAGCAGCCATTTTGTTGTCATTCTGATTATTTAGTTACACTGTTTTTTAAGTGTTTTCCTCTCTCCCTGTCCTTTAAGTTCCCCCTTGCTATTCTCCCATGCTTTTGGCATAGTTTCTGTAATTATTATTACTAAAATTTCTTGGGAGTTTTAGCTGAATAACAGAATGAATTCTGTTCTTTCCCCATGTTTACGTCTTCACCTACGGGTGGTTAGGCGTTGTGTTCTGCATCTACCATCTGATGTTCTGCAGTTTCTTCCCTGGAAGTCTCTGTTTTGCATCAGATAGTGTTTTTTTTTGGTAACTGATTTCGGGCCTGGGTGCCTGGAGTCTTATTTTAGTGTTTTTACACTCATTGTTTACATTTACAACAGCCCTCTGTGTGAGGGGGGGATTTCTAAAGAATAATATCTTTATGTTATTTTAATCATAACTAGATACATTATTATTGTTCGTAAGTGTTGAATAAATTGTTTAAAATATTTTTAAAATTTTTGTCCACACTTAGGCTTGGGATCCATTGGGGCTCAACGTTACTTTTCAGAAACTTGGGCTGTTCTGAAAAAATATTTTTTCAAAATATTTTGATTTCAATTATTTTTAGCTCAACTTTGACGAAGTCAAATTTGAGCTATTGTCATGGCCCGTCGTCCGTCTGTCCGTCCGTCCGTCTGTCCGTCTGGCCGTCTGTCCGTCTGTCCGTACGTCAACAATTGGCTATGGCTCGGGCTAGAGGTCGTATTTATGAACCGATCTTTAAGAAACTTCATGTGTACCTTTGTTATGACCCTGGGACGGGAACGAGTGTTTTTAGGTGTGGTCCGAAATTCAAGATGGCTGCCAGTGGCCATTTTGTACCGATGATGCAAAAATCAGTTTTTTGTACAGAACTTCTGTATGAAAGTTCTGATTTGAATAAAGTTTTGTATAAATGTTTAGTACCATGGGGTACATCACATATAATACGGGTTTTTTTCTCGTGCGTAAATTATGCAAATTAGACTGACTTTGATTTATTTAGTGTTACTTTCAGAGCTGTAAATGCCAAGCTGCTATGGCTCGGGCTAGAGGCCGTATTTATGAACCGATCTTTACGAAACTTCTTGGGTACCTTTGTTATGACCGTGGGACGAGAACGAGTGTTTTTGGGTGCAGTCCGAAATTCAAGATGGCTGCCAGCTGCCATTTTGTACCGACGATGCAGAAATCTGTTTTTTGTACAGAACTTCCATATGAAAGCTCTGATTTGAATAATTTTTTGTATGAATGTTTAGTACCATGGGATACATCACATATAATACGGGTTTTTTTCTCGTACGTAAATTGTGCAAATTAGACTAATTTTGATGTTTTTTGGTGTTACTTTCAGCACTGTAAGTGCAAATGCCAATACGGCTCGGGCTAGAAGCCGTATTTATGAACCGATCTTTACGAAACTTCTTGGGTACCTTTGGTATCACCGTGGGACGAGAACGAGTGTTTTGGGGTCCGGTCCGAAATTCAAGATGGCCGATGGCAGCCATTTTGTACAAAATTAGGTGCAATCAGATTTTTGCACAGAACTTCCATATGAAAGCCCTGATTTGAATAATTTTTGTGTGTGAATGTTTAGTACCATGGGATGCATCACATATAATACGGGTTTTTTTCTCGTGCAGAAATTATGCAAATTAGATGAACTTTGATTTTTTCAGTGCGACTTACACACAGTAAGTACACATGTCAATACGGCTCAGACTAGAGTCTGTATTTATGAACTGATCTTCACGAAATGTCTTGGGTACCTTTGTTATCACCTTGGGACGAGAACGAGTGTTTCTGGGTGCAGTCTAAAATTCAAGATGGCTGCTAGTGGCCATTTTGTACCGAAATTAGGTCTAATCAGTTTTTTGTACACAACTTCTATACAGCTCAGACTAGAGGCCATATTTATGAACCAATCTTTACGAAACTTCTTGGGTACCTTTGTTATCACCGTGGGATGAGAGCGAGTGTTTTTGGGTGTGGTCCGAAATTCAAGATGGCCACCAGCAGCCATTTTGTACCAAAATTAGTGCAATCAGTCTTTTGTATAGAACTTCTGTATGAAAGTTCTGATTTTAATAAATTTTTGTATGAATGTTTAGTAACATGGAATACATCACATATTGTAAGGGGGTTTTTTTCGTGCAGAAATTATGAAAATTAGATGAACTTTGATTTATTCAGTGCTACTTACACAGTGTAAGCACACATGTCAATACGGCTCAGGGTAGAGGCTGTATTTATGAACCGATCTTCACAAAACTTCTTTCTCTTGGGATGAGAATGAGTGTTTCTGGGTACGGTCCAAAATTCAAGATGGCTGCCAGGGGCCATTTTGTACCGAAATTAGGTCCAATCAGTTTTTTGTCACAAGTTCTATACAGCTCGTATTTATGAACTGATCTTCACAAAACTTCTTGAGTACTTTTGTTTTCACCTTGGGACAGGAACGAGTGTGTTTTGGGGTGCCTTTGTTATCACTGTGCTATGAGAACATATATTTTGGGGTTCAGTCAGACCCACTCTGGGACTCAAAGATTTTTTCTAGTTCAGCATCTGACTGTCACCCACCTTTACAATACTTTACCTATACATTTGTTACAGGCAACGGTCAGTATTTATGTACAGACCGTTACAATACTTTATATGTACCTTTGTTATCAGGTCATTACCTAGATGTTTGTCATTGCTGTGTCACATACTATACATGTACATGTCTTTGTCTTGACAAGTTGAGCTACAGTGTCATTGACACTTTCATTTCCATATTAATGGATCATATTATTATTATGTATTTTGATTGCCAGGGGTTAGTGCGAGTACCAGGACTTGTTTTCTTTTCACATTGAAAGGATATTGATCAATTGTTTTAAGAGGAAGTCTTCCTCTGACTTTATTATCATTCTATTTGTGGTCAGTGTACTCGCATTAACTCCTGTTCTGTATCGTATGATTTCGATGACAATATGGGAAGCGTATGTCACGGTATGTTGTTGGGGATTTGGACACTCCGGTCCTTTCCCCGCAGGGTCACTCTACTTTATCAATTTCTATTTCAGACGATCAAGATTAGGGTGATGTATCTGTGATGTCTTCCAACAGTGTGCCTCCGTCGTCACAATTAATGAAGGGCTAGCGGAAAAGTGCTCATGTAAATACGCCAATTGCCTAAGAGGACCCTAGTAGGTTCGACGGCCTTTGACGTCCGCTAGCTCGCCCGGTGTAGCGTCCATTCACCGAATGGTTCGGCAGCCGGGTTCGTCCGTTGCGGTCTAGAAGGAATTTTGGGGTGATGCGAGCACTATAAATTAACTTAATGCACACCCAGTGACGGCGGATCGGAGGGAGAACGCAGGAAGCCTTTTAGTCCGGTTCATAGCTCGTTCCGGTCCATCCGGACGGCAAGCGAGAGAGGCCCCTCTCTCGTTCAACAACATCTGGCCCCAGATGTTGTGGTACAAAATGTGTCGCAAGCGGAGCATACGTCCGTCGCTCGGGACGCTCCGTTGTATAGGCAGTCCGCTGAGACTGCTAAGGCTTCCTCTTCTCGTCAGCGCACACGACCGCACCTTGGCTGCGTGACCGCCGATATATTACCAGCTTCGCCGATCAAGGATTCTTCGGCGACCAGGTCACACCATCCGGTAGCCAGGGACACGAGGCCTGCAGACTCCGGACGTTCGCATAGGAAGTGTGCGGGAGTCAACGTACACGGAGCTTCCGGTGGCAATGCATCGTAAGACCGCTACTGCACAGGCCTCGGGAACGGACGTGCTTTCCTTAATAGCACAGTTATCGCAGCATCCCAGCATCAACTGAATCTGTCGCATATATTTTATCCGACGATGCTGGGTCGGGACGCTCCGCGGAAGCGGGTACGGACGTCCGAAAGTTTCATCCGGTCCGACGGGATACCGAAAGGGATTCGGAGGATTTCGAGCTTTCCCTTTCGGAACAACATATGCTGTTGTGTATGTCATCTGACTTGGTCTTCTACAGCTTCTTTCGTCGGACCAGAATGCTGCGATGCCGGATAAGAAACTGATAGCGTCGGTGGACTTAGAAATTTTTGGTTCGGTTCAGGGACATCGTCCCTCAGTTCCGACATAGTCCAATAATGTCACACAAACTTTCGAATTATTGAACGACGCTATATA
This sequence comes from Pictodentalium vernedei, assembly GCA_031216915.1. Taxonomy (NCBI): domain Eukaryota; kingdom Metazoa; phylum Mollusca; class Scaphopoda; order Dentaliida; family Dentaliidae; genus Pictodentalium; species Pictodentalium vernedei. The sequence goes on from CM062289.1 coordinate 392,353,684, forward strand.
TATTATTATTTTATGCTTGCTATCCAAGCATTTCTGGTTTCTTGTTCGAAGAGTTATGGAGATGTCTTTCAAAAGTGTGCCTCTGTCATCATAATTAATGAAGAGTTAGCGGCAATAAGTGCTCATGGAATATGTCTATCGCCTACGGAGTGACATTCGCTAGCTCACCCGGTGTAGCGTACATTCATCGAATGGTTCGGCTGCCGGGTTCGTCCGTTGCGGTCTAGGAAGGAGATTTGGGTGATGCGAGCACTTTAATTACTTTAGTACTCACCCAGTGACGGCAGATTGAGGACAGATCGGAGGAAGCCTGTTAGTCCGGTTCCTGGCTTGTCCAGGTCCGTCCGGGCTGTGAGCGAGAGAGGTCCCTCTCTCGCCCAACAACATAGGGGACCGCATGTTGTGGTTCAGATATTTTACATTCGGAGCATATGTCCGTTGGTCGGGACGCTCCGTTATATTGACAGTCCGAGAGACTGTCTTTAATGCTTCCTCATCCTCACAGCAGGGCACACGACCGCACATTGGCTACGTGACCTCGAGTATCCGATCAGTTTCGGCATTCAGTGATTCCACGGCGAATAGGTCGCGCCATCCGGTAGCCAAGGGACACGAGGCCTATACACTCCGTTCGCTCGCATATTGGTAGTATGCACGGGGTAACGATCACGGAGCTTCCAGCGGCAATGCATCGTAAGACCGCTTCTTCTCAGGCCTCAGTGACGGACGTGCTATCCGAGTTAGCACAGTTGTTTCGCAGCATCCCAGCAATTGACAGTTTCTCGGTCGAATCAGGAATTATCCGACGGCGCTGGGTCGGTGCGGTCCGCGGTTGCATCAGCTACGGACGAGCCGAACGCTTTATAGGGTCCGACAGGATGGCGAAAGGGATTCGAAAGATTTCGAGTTTTCCCTTTAGTAGTATCGGAAGATGCCTTTCATATCTTCTGGCATTATCTTCCAGTGATTATTATTTCGGACTTCATTGCTGCGTTCTTGGATAAGAGACTTATAGCGTCATTGGACTCGGATTTTTCGATCGGTTCAGGGACATTGTCCCTGACTTACCGACGCAGTCCAATATTGTCATTACAACATGTGTTTTATTTTTCGACGCTATATATATATATATACAAGCCTGCTACTAAGCATGATAGTTTAGTTTCTTGTCCGCATTGCTCATTTCTGCCATTTTATCATTTATACAAATAGTTTATTTTGGCAGAGCAGGGCATACCGAGAGTTCATATGCGTCTAGACGGTGTGATTAAAGACTGCATATATTCTTTTTCGCCGTTTATGTCTTTTCCAATTTCAATGTTGGGAACGACATTATGTATAGTAGACTTAACTTAGACGCTTTATTATACGTAATCCGCCTTACTGAGGCGTTATCATTACGTCTTCAAGAAAAGATTTACGGGATATTATTCTCAATGTAATTTCTTTTGAGGGCTGTAGTTTGTTCACGTATAACTCCGCCCTTCAGTGGCTGATTGGAGTTAGTTAGACGCGACGCAGCCCTAGCTACATCCACACGCGTGGATAGTAAGGTTAAGAACTCTCTCAGAGTCGCTTCGTTCTCGGAGGAGCTTCTCTTCGACGGCAACTTTTCGGCAATCCATGAATTGCTCGATTTACACGTTCTCTTGTCTATCTAGTGTTACAAGAGATTCAGACTGGGGCAAACATTCGGTGGTTGACTCAGAGAGTGCCGCCGCAGTTGCCGGACCCGAGTGTGGCTGTTATGACGGTTGCCAGTCAAACAGATTGGGATATAATACTGATCCCTACGGATTCGAAGTGCCAGGGTCTTTGGGTTCCGCAGTCTTTTAGCAATCAGTTTAACTTCCGCGGAATAATGTTTTTTAGGCTTGCTTTATGTCATTGCATGAACATTATTCAGAAACGCATGCCCAAATTCCTGTCCTTTAATTCGACAGTAGTGGCGTATCTCCGGAACCAGGGAGGCACTCTTTCGTTTCCGTTATTCAATTTAATGGAAGAATCCGTCTGTTGGTTATAGTACACCAAGTTCAGTTTTGGTCCGTCATATTCCGGGTCGTCTGATTGTTTTATCGGACTCCCGTTCTCTTACGGGTCGCTTGTTGCTGTCAGAATGGACTCTCAACAAACAAGTATTCAATCAGATTTGCTATCTATGGGAGCGCCCAATGATGATTTATTTATGACACAGCTTGCTAATCTATTGCAGACGTATGTGTTGGCTTGTCCAGATCTCTGAGCTAATATTGTTAACGCTCTATTGATCTATAGGACGGAATGATAGGATACGCGTATCCTCCGGCGCTGTTGTTTTAGCAGGTATTGCTAAGATAAACAACCACAATACATTTCTGTTGATAGCATCTCTATCTTCACAGAGATCATGAGTATTTTACTCTCTTGTCTACTGCGGGTCTTAACGTGAAATCTTCCTCTATGTGAGGATCTTTTTCACTGGGTAAATCGTGTCATCTTTATCACAACCAGCAAGGTCGCAACCTTCATGTATTCCATTGTGTGGTCCGTATTGCATTGTAAGCACTGTACTGGACGAGCTTTGGACGCGATTTCTTACTATAGGAGATCCTCTTCTTCGCTATTCTATGCGGCTAAAGTGGAGGCTCTTCCGTCGTGGTCTCGGGATCATTATGTTCATATTGTTGATCCCTCCATACTACTCATTGCTATTTTTTAGTATACTTGTTTCACAAGATCTACTGCAGCCTGTTATTATTTAGGTTATAGGTTTATGTTACCTCATACCTATGCACTCTACGATAGTTTACAATTGAGTCTTTTGTCTCTTTATCTAAGTCAGTTAGTAACTTTTTGATAAATAGACTTAGAATCTTTAGATTAAATTCCTATACGGATTTTAACTTCGGTTCTTATTTAGCTAAGTAATCATTTGAGCCTCTGGAAACAGTAGTTTTCAAATTCTGACCTTTTAGACAGTAATTCTGTTGGTTTCTCTTTTACTGTAGAGTCAGTGAGTTTCATGCACTATCGATGGATGATTTTCACTTTCATAGTTTCGGAATCAATACTTCCGTTACTATTTAGGTTGGATTGTTGCATAAGAGTTAGGCTCCTATTATCCGGAACCTATTATTTTAAGGTCCTTCCGTCTTCGTATGGGCATAGGCCTTTACTCTTTCCGGGTACAGTTTATGTATTTATAAACAGATATCTGTTTATTACAAAGGGCGTAAGCTTCTTCTGTCTTTGATGTCTAGTAGAAGGACGTTACGCTCCATTTTATTGTTAATGGATTCTATTAACTATCGGTACTGCTTATGGTATATCATTGACTTAGCAGTTGTGCTTAAGATTTCGGCTCATGAAGTAAGAGTTCTTCTACTTCTTGGGCTTACATTAATAGTGTCGCTATTATAGATTTTTGAAGGCCGCTCATTGCGCTCAGCCATCCACATTCATGAATTTTATCTTAGAAATATCGAGTCCATTTCTGGAGGCCTCTATTGTTAGGTCTATTATCTACTGCTCAGAATGTCATTCACTTAACAGTTGCTACTATAGCTAGGTAGGCTGTCTGTTTCGGCAGTGTCTCCGTTCGGCTGCCCTCTTCGCTCTGGGCTATTTGACCCAGGGCAAGAAAAAGTGGGGGGGGGGGGGGGGGGGGGGGGGAGGGTGTTCCCTTGGGTCACCTGTTTTACTATGAAAACAAGGGGATACCTCCTCCGGAGTTAGTAATTCTGAGCTGTTATTGGGATGGTTGTTTAGTGAGAAGTTTAGGTTTTTAAAATTCATTCAAGTCTTAGTTTTTAAAGTATAGCTTTTGAATATTGCATATGTCAACGGACATGATTATGCAATCCTCAGACACTTTTAGGAGTATAAGAGTCTCTATTCTCTAGACTTACTTTATTTATTGGCTTACTTTAAAAATTATTAGTATAAGGATTATATTGGATATTAATAGAGTACAGGGATGTATGAAGCTCAATTTTGGAAGGTGTTGTATCTTTCTAATTTATCATAAATAAGAAAGATACATGTAAGGCCTATTACTTCTTTTTCCCTACAGGGGATGACTCTATTTTATTTTATTGAGCGTATTCCATTTTGCTCTATGTCCTTGGCCCTCCAGCCTTTTTACTATTCAGCTATGTCTGGGTCATTGGTACAGTGTAAAAATGTTAAAAAATTTATAGTAATTTATATATTTTTTATACTTACCAATGACCCAGACGGGGATGGCCCTCCCAGGAGTTGGGAACTCTTGCCTCCCCGCTGAGTACATAGCGCTTACCAGGCACTGGTTATTAGAATGATTAATGGCGCCAATTTTGGAACGTCCTTGACACTGCGCATGCGCAGTAGGGGCGAAGTGTGGAGGGCCTTTCAGGACATGTTTTCTTTAGTTTTAGATGCAAATTTTGGGGATTGGGGGGCAAAATTTGTGTTTGGCCCTATATTTTAAGAGTTAGCACCAGCTATGTCTGGGTCATTGGTAAGTATAAAAATATATAAATTACTATAAATTTTTTAACTTTGATGAGTTTTCTGTACAATACACCACAAATTATTAGATGTGGCATTCCAAGACTTCACACTAATCAAACTTCACTTTCCGAGAATTGGTACACAGGCCAGAAAATAAGCAGACTGTCATCTTCAAAATGACGTCCCCAGAGGGTTAATTTAGTGATGCTACCCTGCACAGCAGGGTAGCATCACTAAATTTACCCTCTGTGAACCTCAATACAAATAAGGGTCTCAAAACTAAACAGAAAGAGGTACCCAGAGGATAAATTGGCCCACTGTATGGGATAGCATCATCAAATTCACCCTCTGGGAACCTCATTCTGCAAATGTCAGACTGCTTATTTTCAGGCCTGTTGGTACATAAATAACATAATTCAACAAACTTCAAAGGCCAGTAATCATACTCGCTGTCTTTTTGCTTATGCATTTCGTGGCAAATCATCTGATTAAGTTTGCAATTGCTCCATTGAAGTTGTATTTCATGTATTATACCAAACTCAAATAAATTTGATTATTCCAGCAGAAGTATGAAATCTATTATCTGCAGTTAATAGTTTAACATGTATATCGGAGCTGGTTTTAAAATGAAACTGAAGCAAAATCATATCAATTGTCCTTGTGATTTTACAGGAGAGCTAACAATGATGTTCTGGAATTGGTGGAGCAATCTTTTGATATAAATCTACTTGGATCACATGTTCGATATAGATTTCAAGACACACCCATCTTGGGTGGCGTTACCATCCATGAAGACCAGGGCAGCATTGCTATCTTGGTTGCCACTGTTGCAAGTGTGCACCGCCTTGTATTTCCACATCCAACCAAGCTGCATAAAATGGTGAGTTCATTTTTTGAATGTTTGAAACTAACATTGTGGAAGTCCAGAATAATTTAGGTGGGATGTCTTAAATGATGTCAAACACCAACTGAATGTTATATAACATCTCAGAATGGTGCAGGAATCTGGGATCTTGGATTCAAAGAACGACCTTGAATTTGACAAAGGGCCTTTCTAGACCTTGAAATCAGGGGGTATTGAAAAGCCTTGAATATTCACAAACTAAAAATGCCTATATGCTCATAGTTAATGAAGGCTCCATCCAAACTAGGGCCCTCTGGTCATTACAGTACAGTCGCCGTGGACTGACCATAATCCACATTTGTGCAATGATGTCCACACATGCATTTACCAAGAACCAAAAATCATCATCAGCAAAATGTTAATTAAAGAAGCACCGGGTTGTACCCGGTGCTTCAATAATTAAATTTTTAATGATTATTGCGATAATTAGTGTTTGGAAAAAAATATTATCACGTCCATGGAAATATTGCCCACCCATGGAAAGTGACCAGTCCACAGCAGGAAGTGAGAAGAGAGGGTAATGATCAGAGGTTCCTAGCTAGGACTAGTGAAGGCCTGGCCTTGAATTTGGCTGTTGTAATGCCTTGAAAATGCTGAAAAATGTCTTTGAAGTAGCATTGAATAATTTTGAGTTTTATCAATCCTTGTCTGCAGGAACCCTGTACTGGCTGACATTCTCAATTTGTGTATGAAGTAGTAAATATTGGTTATCATCGCTATATTTCGGAGACAAGGTCTCAGATTCAGTACATCATCTTAGAACCTATCCGGGGTGGTAATGACTAATTTTTCTTGAAGAATTAAAAAAAGGATATAGCAAGTTTCATGGCTTAAAATATCCACAAACTACATGGAGAAGACAAAATATATTTCTGAAGAAAGGGTTGCTCTGACTTGAAAAATTAGCAATGGCTTTAAAATTGCCTGCCTACCTGCCTGACACAAATATGATTGCCAACATATAAGTTATGTGATTTTTAGTGTTGGGATGTAACATCCCTCTTGTTTTTATTATTTTCATTTTATTGCAGGATATGGGATTTATACCTTCCCCTGAACTTCAGGTGCCATCTATATTCTATGATGCCTCATTAGCAACTGCATCCGATCCACAGAACTTCCATTTATTGAACCCTGGTGGAACTGTCACATTTCAACTTCACAATGCGGCAACTCATCTAACACATGAAGGAGAAGCTCTTTTCACCTTTGCAACAAACACAGGCAGTATCCTTGTAATAAAGCTTCCACCTTTTGGAATGAGAGGTAGATATACACCACTGTACTGGATACTGCTTATAGTTAACCCTTTACCTAATACATGTAATAAAAAACATAATGGAAAGTACCGACCACTGGCATTCACAAAAATCTCCTTCAAATTTTATCATCTTTTCATTTACTTTACCCACTTAATTGGATATCTCTTAATTGATTAACCCTGTTCAGTTGAATATAACATCCCCCCAAAAAATAAAACCATTTACCACACCATCAAAACAAATTTGACCTGTTAATTGCAGTTTGACTTGTTAATTGCAGTTATCGAGTAAACTCTTGTTAATTGAATAACTTAATTGTATACTAACTGGCTAACCCTGTTAATTGAATATAACTTTAAAAACATCAAACGATTTACAGTACCTTCACTACCAGTTTGACCTGTTAATTGCATATAGATTATAAACTGTTAATTGGATAAAACATCTTGTAATATGTCAAGCAATTACACTGATAATCACCAAATTCCCTTTCTTTATAGACCTGTTTTCCTTCGTACATTCAGTTCATGCATTTAGTCTATTAGATTTTGTTTGACGGAGCTTCATGAGCTCTGTGAAACAAGATATACCAGAATAATTGCTTAGTTTATCTCTAGAACACAGGAAAATGACCAGATTCCTGTTAATTGAATCCTCCTGTTAATTGAATAATTTTCACTGGCATTGTCCCTGAGGGACCCTGGAAAGTGAAGCAGTGCTTGTTTACTCTGGTAAACAGACTCTGGTTTACAGATAAAATAGGACCCAGCCTCCAATGCTTGGGGTGGAAGTTCTCTAAAATGGACAACATGGGTATAAACGATTGAACAAACTTCACTTTATCTTCATATTGCAGTCATGATTAGCCATTATGTGGAAATATGTGACCTTAAACACCAGTAAATAAATAAGTAAATACTGGCAAAGTATTTTGACTGATTTTCACTATATTTGGTGCTTTATTTCTGCCAAAATATGTCAAGTAACAATAGCACAGCTAAAATTATTAAGGTGCACTTTTAAGAGAGCAAGCATTGTCACTGCAGATACTCCAAAGCAAATGAGTTTTGAAAGTTTTTCATAGAAATGTATTTCATTTGTGTAATATCAAAGGGTTTGCACATTTAACTTCTTTGTCACTAGCTGTTATAACACATTCAGGTATGTAAATTTTCCTCTTTTTGACTCACCAACGATAGTTGTGTGAGCCTATGGCATAGCCCTCATGTCGGCGTCGTCTGCATCGGCATCGGCATCCGAATTCATTCATTTTGAACTTTTGTGTGCAGGTTTTGATTTTTTTTTTTGGGGGGGGGGGGGGATTTATTTTTTATGTCTGCATGCTTTTCCGGGATAGTAATATTTTATTCAACCCTTTTCATGCTTTGTTACTTGAATTTTGGACTTTTGTGTACAGGTTTGTGACTTTTCTGTGCAGGTTTTTGACTTTTGTGTACAGGTTTTGAAATTTTGTCTTCAAGTGGAGTTTTACCTTACTGGCATATTACCATGGTGGTTTCCTTAACATTTCAGGGTAGTTTTCTCAATTTTTACCCATTGAAACAAATGTGATGCTTTTTTGACTTTTATGTGCAGGTTTTGAGGTTTGTCTTTCTTTTCTTCCAAGTGGATAATTTTCAAGTAGAGTTTCACCTTACTGGCATATTGCCATTGTGGTTCTGTAACAGGTATTTTTCTCAATTTTAACCTCCTTGAAACAAATGTGATACTTTTTTTTTACTTTTATGTGCAGGTTTTGAGGTTGGTCTTTCTTTTCTTCCAAGTGGCGACTTACCTTTTAGCATATTGCCATGGTTCCTATTTTATGTCAGGATGCTTCTTGGGGCTAGTATTATATTATTTAACCCTTTAGCTGCTTATTTACTTTAATTTTGGACTTTTGTGTGCAGGTTTTGTACTTTTGTGTGCAGGTTTTGATATTTTTTTAAGTGGAGTTTTACCTGACCGGCATATTGCCATGGTGGTTATTGTAACATTTTCAGGGTATTTTTCTAAATTTTAACCCTTTGAAACAAATGTGATGCTTTTATGTGCAGGTTTTGAGGTTTGTTTTTCTTTTCTTCCAAGCGAATATTTTTCAAGTAGAGTTTCATCTTACTGGCATATTGCCATTGTGGTTACTGTGACAGGGTATTTTTCTCAATTTTAACCCCTTAAAACAAATGTGATACTTTTTTTGACTTTTATGTGCAGGTATTGAGGTTTGTCTTTCTTTTCTTCCAAGTGGATATTTTTCAGGTAGGGTTTCACCTTACTGGCATATTGTCATGGTGGTTACTGTGACATTATCAGGGTATTTTTCTCAATTTTAACCCATTGAAACAAATGCGATACTTTTTTTTTTACTTTTATGTGCAGGTTTTGAGGTTTGTCTTTCTTTTCTTCAAAGTGGAGACTTACCTTGTAGCATATTGCCATGGTTCCTATTTTATGTTAGCATGCTTCTTAGGGGTTATTATTATATTATTTAACCCTTTAACTGCTTATTTTCTTTAATTTTGGACTTTTGTGTGCAGGTTTTGAACCTTTTTTTTTTTTACTCCAGCCACCCCTTTACATTGGCCAGCTGTTGGTGAGCCATGGGGTACTGATACCCCGTCTAGTTTTGTGTTGCCAGGAAATATACAGGGTTCACACAAAAATGAAAAGTCCTTGAATTTCGGCCCTCTTCATGAAAAGTGCTTGAATTCAGTTTCAACCTTGAAAAGTACTTGAAATCCTGTACAATACCTTGAATAGTGCTTGAATTTGGCGAAATGGTGGATTGTGATTACTTTGCCAACTTGAGAACCACTATTAAATACAGAAAGTCGCAAACCAATCCTCGGAAATAAAGCGTAATTTACGCTTCGTCAAAGTACAGTGTTATCCTTGCATAGTGATTAATATGACCCATTTCGCATTCCGTAGTTTTCCCATTCTTCAGCTAAAATGTGGGACATTCTCTTATCACACAGTGTTTGAATGACAATGTACAGGTCAATTTTATCCAATCAGAAAATTGAAACGGCAGCATGTGATCTATTTGCATACTATCATGTGGCTTACTGTACACACAGGCTGCAATACTATGAAAAGCATCCAATTAAAATGAGCGGTGAATTGTGTTTTGCAAACTGGTTTGTCACACAAAAGGATAGTTACTGGAAGCAATAATATATCAGAGATTCATCTTGACTTTGTATGAAAATAACAGAGGTATTTGATAATAAATCATTTGAATGTCAAATTACCACAAACAACCCAACAACTTTGCAAGAAGTTCCGAAAAGTAACCAAAAGGACAGAAATGGGCCTGAATATTACCTGACACACACACTCATTCTTGAAATATGCACTGTGTGGAGAGCAGTTATAAAAAAAAAAAACATGTCACAGTTGGTTTCTTAGAATGGAAAAATAGTCCTTGAAAATGAATGACATAGCCCTTGAAAAGTGCTTGAATGGTGCTTGAATTTCATTTTGCTAAACCTGTACGAACCCTAAATTATAGTTTTTCCCTTGCAGTAAGCAGTATTATTAACTCACCAATGAAGTTGTGTGAGCTTATGTGATGACCTGAGACGTGTCGGTGTCAACGCTTGTGTTAAAGTTATTGTAAGAGTCCACTTTGACTTTCTGCTCAGCTACTATGCCCCTCATACTGTTTTTATACCACCCACTTGAAAAGTGGGCGGTATATAGCATTCATGGTGTCCGTACTTCCGTACTTACGTACGTCCGTACGTCCGTGACGCTTTGGGGGTACACATCTGCTATCCGCTACTCCTCTTAAACCAGTGGGTGGATTTCATTGAAACTTACAGGCATTCTTTTCTATACATTATAGATGTGCACCTCCTATTTTGCTTTCAGGTATTTTTATTTTTTACTCTTTCCCAAAGGGCGAAATGAACTTAGCCAAATTGTTGTGATGCTTTAGGGGGGTACACTCCTGCTATCCGCTACTCCTCTTATACCAGTGGGCGAATTTCATTGAAACTCTCAGACCTTCTTTTATATACATTATAGATGTGCACCTTCTATTCTGCTTTCAGGTATTTTTATTTTTTCTATCCCATGTGGCAAAATGAACTTAGTACGTCCGTACGTCCATACATCCATTATGCTTTGAGGGGTAAACATCTGCTATCCGCTACTCCTCTTAAACCAGTGGGCAGATTTCATTGAAACTTTCAGGCATTCTTTTATATACATTCTAGATGTGCACCTCCTATTTTACTTTCAGGTATTTTTTTTTTTACTCTGTCCCAAAGGTCTTAATGAACTTAGCCAAATTGTTGTGATGCTTTGTGGGGGGTACACACCTGCTATCTGCTACTCCTCTTATACCAGTGGGCGAATTTCATTGAAACTCACAGGCATTCTTTTATATAGATTATAGATGTGCATCTCTTATTTTGTTTTCAGGTATTTTTATTTTTTACTCTTTCTCATGCGTCGAAATGGACTTAGTATGTCTGTACGTCCATACGTTCGTTATGCTGTGAGGGGTACACATCTGCTATCCGCTACTCCTCTTAAACCAGGGGGCAGATTTCATTGAAACTTTCAGGCATTCTTTTAGGTACATTATAGATGTACACCTCCTATTTTGCTTTCAGGTATTTTTTTTTTACTCTGTCCCAAAGGTCTTAATGAACTTAGCCAAATTGTTGTGATGCTTTGTGGGGGGTACACACCTGCTATCCGCTACTCCTCTTAAACCGGTGGGCAGATTTCATTGAAACTTTCAGGCATTCTTTTATATACATTCTAGATGTGCACCTCTTATTTTACTTTCAGGTATTTTTTTTTTCTCATGCGTCGAAATGGACTTAGTATGTCTGTACGTCCATACGTTCGTTATGCTGTGAGGGGTACACATCTGCTATCCGCTACTCCTCTTAAACCAGGGGGCAGATTTCATTGAAACTTTCAGGCATTCTTTTAGGTACATTATAGATGTACACCTCCTAATTTGCTTTCAGGTATTTTTTTTTAACTCTGTCCCAAAGGTCTTAATGAACTTAGCCAAATTGTTGTGAGATGCCTGTTGCGTCTGCTTGAACTCCCTCCCCCCCCCCCCCCCCCCCCCCATACTCTTTGGGAGAGATCTGCGCCCATGCTGTAGGCTAACATGTTTCTTTTCAGATATTTTCATCTTGCATGCTCTTTGTAATATTTACCCTTTCTCATATTGAAAATTGCTCTCATGTTTTCGGAGAACATACAGATGTGCTGTGTATATTAAATACTTTTTTACTGTTGTGAAATGTTTCTTGGTTGGAGTGGGTGATATCTTTAGTGGGCAGTGCTCACAGTAATTCTAGTTTTCATTGACGTTGTTTACATTGACAATGTCCTCGGATATAGGTAGTATTTTATATTCTCTTACTGTAGAATTACGGTAGGATACAGGGATTATTATTCCAGTAGTGTAGCTCAATAAATTTGGATTTTGTCCACACTTAGGCTCTTTCGGGATGCCTTTGGGCTCTTAATGTTCCCTTTGGGAACTTGGGCATTTTTTTCAAAAAATATTTTGAATTTAATTTTGATCACTATTATTCATGTATCTTAATTATATATTTTGTTGTGGAGTTTTGGAGGACTGATATCGACTTTAGTCGATGCACTCCTGCGGACTCTTGTCATACTTGTGTTCACTGTGATGACTAATGTGTTGGAGACGGGTGTCATGGTATGTTGTTGGCAGTGAGGTTCTGAGGCCAGGCCTCTCACCGCATTTTAATTCATTTTTTCAGTTTCTATTTCAGAGGAACATAAACATGGTGATGATAATGTGACACCCATCCAAGTGTGTTACCGTCGTCGCCCTCCGTTGAGCAAATAAAGCTAGCTGCAATGCTCAGGATTTGCAAGGGATGAGGCCTCTAATTAGTGTTCTTAATCTCTTGCAAGCAGATAGCTTGACAGGTGAAGCGGTTACTCCGTCCATGGGAGCCGTGACATCGGGTAAGTCTGTTACGGTCAAAGGAAGTGTAGATGTGGGTAGAGCGGGCACTTAAATATAGATAGCTCACCCAGCGACGACGGAAATAGGGAGGATGTCAGCAAGTTTCTTGTTGGGAGGCTCGGCAAGGTCTAATAGACCGCGAGCGGGAGAGGTCCCTCTCAAACCTAACAACATTTGGGGCCAAATGTTGTTATGAGAAACTTGCATGAGCTGGAGCATACGTCCGCCCACCACTCGGGACGCTCTGTCTTGTCTGCAGCAGAGGTCGACTTCAGTCACGGCTTCCGCTGCTACGTTTCAGAAGCCGAAATGAAGTATTCTTGTTGGGAGGCTTGGCAAAGTCGATGAGGCCACGAGCAGGAGAGGTCCCTTTCTAACCCAACAACATTTGGGGCCAAATGTTGTTATGAGAAACTTGCACGAGATGGAGCATATGTCTCCTCGCCGCTCGGGACGCTCTGTCTAGTCAGCAGCCAGTGTCACCTTCAGTCATGGCTTCCTCCACTACGTTATTAAAGCACACACGACAGCAGACTAGTTACCCGACATCAGATATCCAGTCAGCTGCACGAAGACGGAGCCATTCTTCGCCCCTGAAGTCGGACCATCTGATAGCAAGCGATCTGAGGCATCGAACAATGGGATGCTCGGAGAAGAGATCTATCTCCGGATCTTCATCCCAGGAGCAACAAGCGATGGAAAAACAGAAGACCGCTGCTCCTCAAGCCTCGAGAATGAACTTGCTGTCGCAGTTGCACAGCGATTCAGGGTTCCCGCAGGCCTGGAAAAGCCTTGAATTTCAAAAATGAAATTCAAGGCCTTGAAAAGTCTTGATTTGGCTCCCTGTGCCTGGAAAAGCCTTGAAAAATGAAGCATTGCGTGCTGAGTTGAGATGAATGGAATACGTCTGAGACGGTTCGAGTGGTTCAACTACGATAAGCCTGGAAAAACCTTGAATTTAACTTTCTATTAGCCTTGAAACTCCTTGAATTTGGGGTGTATATAGCCTGGAAAAGCCTGGAATTTCATGTCGGGTCAGGTGCAGGAACCCTGCTATTAGCAGCATCCCAGCTAATGCAAGAGCAGTCTCCAGTGTGAAGCTGTCGGACGGTGCTGGGTCGGTCCGGTCCACTGTGCATGTAGAAGAAGCCAGAAGTTTCCCTACCAGACACTTTGGTAGATCTGGGGGTCAGATCTCCATTTGGAGAACCATCTCCGTTCCGTTAACAGTCGGGGTCGACTGTGTTTGTTGTGAGAAACCATATTGAGGCGGAACATGCATCGAAACGTTCCTTCCACACTGCAGTAGGGGCCGACGGCAGGTTATGGCTTCTACTTACATGGAAGCACACAAAAGAAAATTAGTCTAGAAGTTACTCTGCGAGATATGGTCAGATCGTGAGTGCAGAGCATTTTTTCGTCCTGTTAACAGTCGGGGACAACTGTTTTGTGTTGTAAGAAACTTCAATGAGGAAGAGCATCCGTCCTATGTGATGAGTCGGGATGCTTCTTCCGCACTTCAGCAGGGGTTGGCTTTGGTTACGGCTTCTTCTTCTTACATTTCCATGGATATGCACGATAAGGGATAGATGCAAGTTTCTAACTGAACGCTCAGCGTGGTCTGGAGCAAACTGCAAGCTGGAGATCATTTTCCTTTCCGTCAGCAGTCGGGGTTGACTGTTATTGGTGCGAGAAACTTTAGTGAGTTGGGACGCCCGTTCATGCTGACGGTTCGGGACAACGCTTCTTTCACACTGCAGCTGGATTTGGTTGCAGCTATGGCATCTTCCCTTGCTTCTTTAATGAAGCACGTTGACCACAGACTAGCTATCTGACTTTGCAGGTTCGGGTTGGTAGCTAGTCGTCTGAAACTGATACTACCATTTAACAAGACTCTGAGGGTGAGCTGTCAGATGGTGCTGCATTGGTCCAGTCATCCGTTCAGTCGGATGGAGTTGATCATATTTGCGGATGGAGCATTTGGATAGTGAAAGGGATATGGAGTGTGAGTCTCCATCTCTCACAGAAGGGCACTTTAAGACTTTGAAAAGTCTTAAGCTCTTAAGAATATTGTTCCATCTGAATATAAGTTTGCCTTTAGAAGAACAGGCCGGGGATGTAAATATGTTCCTACCTGCATCATTTGATGTATGCTCGGAAATAATGGAATGTGCTATTTTATTGAAAAGAGCAATCTGGGCGCAATGTCCTAAGCTGATCACCTTACCGGAACTATGGCACAATATCTCAATGGGAAGATATATGTGAATGTGGTTCCTCGATAAGAGTTCTTTCCAGGGCAGTCATGTATGTCACATACAACTCCGCATGGACGGAATTTGGAGTTGATAATACAGGATGCTGCCCTTGCGTCGTCATCACTTATAGATGACAAGGTGAAAAGCTCACTGAGTCCCTCCGGTTACCGGAAATATACTATTTGACGACAAGCTTGCGTTGGTATAGGAGCAGGCTACAAGAAGCTTCCAGTGCTCTGCTTTTGAAGTCGCTGTCTCATCACCACACTTCAGCAGACCAGGGTAAGCGAGGCCATTCTGCTTCTAAGAAAGCATCAAGAGAATGTCTCGCGAGGGAGATACCCCTCTTATATTTACCCCGGAGGTCGTCATTATAGCAATTCGGAAAAGGGGCATATGTCTGATCATGGCTATGGATCAGACTCCCCTAGGCCGTCGATTAACGGAAGGTATCCATGAGAGACTGGAAGTTAATCATGGAAATTCCTGTCAGAGAGTCTCTACAAGTAAAGGTAAAACTCTCTTATTGGAGGGATTTATTGAGATCGACGAGACGAGCTGTCGGTGGGAGAACGTAGTTTCTCCTTCCATAACCTTCATAAGTCGTACAGGTGATGGATATGATCTCTATTGTTTATCCTTGGATGGAAGGTTATCAACTTCACAAGAACTGGACGTTAATAACGGAAGTTCCTTCAAAGAGAGTTGCTCTTAATAGAGGTTAAGGCTCTCTTATTAAGGGAACAATTGAGGTCTTCGAGAATAGATTTCGGTAAATCCACTTGTGGTAGGTTATCAGCCTCGCAATAAAGTGGATAATATTGCTGAAGATCAGTGGATGAGAATAGTCTCGGCAGGTTGGCGGCTATCAGCCAGAGCAAGCTCCACTTACAAGATATATTCGTGGGAGAATCTTCCAAGAAAGGCTTTCCTTCTGGAGGTCCAAGCTCCTATTGAAGAAAAGCATTAGATGTCGTCGTAATTATTCTCCAGTTTTTTTATACTCACCTGTTTCTCATCCTGTATCAGGAAGGATAGTGCATAGATAGGCTGAGATATTCCTTGGCAGCAAGGCATTTATGTCATTGTGGATGCCATGGTAGCCTTATGTACGGTTACAGCGGTCTTTTGGGAATTATAGCTGTTAGGAAAATGGCTTGTCATTCCCTAATTGCGTGACGATGAATAAATCACTAATTTCACCGAGATGTCGGTCTTGACGGAGAAGAAGACTTCTAGTTGCGTTAGGCTCTGACTGCTGTCTTTTGGGAATAAAGCCGAAAAGAAGTACTGTGCTTTTCGGTTTGTTTTTTTCCCAGGTGTCATAGACTTAAGTCTTATTGTTTACACAATTGTAGTCTAACTACAATTATGAGCGAGATTTTTTCAGTATTACGCAGTGACATAACTGAATTAAAAATCTCTTGAGACTGCGGTCTATAATATTGGGAATTTAGGGCTGTTTATTTAACGGTTTTTCATTCCCTACCTTGTGTGATGATAGTTGTAAGTCTCCAGTCAGTGAGCCTTCAGGGTCGCAGTGTACACCAATATATCTGTCTTATCAGCTTTATTGTCTTCACGTATACAAGCAAGGAAATAAGCAGACTGACATCTGCAAAATGAGGTCCCCAGAGGGTGAATTTAGCAATGCTACCCTGCACAGCAGGGTAGCATCACTAAATTTACCCTCTGTGAACCTCAATCGGAATCATGGTCTCAAAACTAAACAGAAAGAGATACCCAGAGGATAAACTGGCCCACTATGGGATAGCATAATCAAATTCACCCTCTGGGGACCTCATTTTGCAAATGTCAGACTGCTAATTTTCAGGCCTGTACATATAGGAAGACCTTTAGCTGCTTAGCTAGGCTGAGTTTGTTGTTCTATAGGACATCATACCGTTTGTTAGAGGGGGTTATTCTCTCCCAACCGGTATGGTTTTGTTGTGAATTATTATGAAAATATGGTGTATTTGTTATGACTAACACAAGAATGATTCAAGTAATGCGGGTGAGGGGTTCGATATGAAATGTTCATCGAATCCCCCCTCCCCACCGCCAATGTGTTAAGAGGTGATTACAGGACAGGACGTAGTTTCCTTCCCGCAAGCCTCGTATGCATTTAAGTATTTACATGCCTTTCATGGCTTATTGATTGGCGGCTGGGTCGTGTTCTATGGCAACCTCATGAGCACATTCACTTTTTAGTTGACTTGTTTCCTGTGGTTGTTTGTAGAAAGTCATATACGAGCATATGATTCATTATCAATAAATTGCTAGCCTTTGTGTACCATTTTGTCTGACAAGTAAGTTAACTGGTATTCTGATTATTACATGCGAGATTCAAGGCTCGCATACATAATACGTGTTTATTAGGCGGACGCTTTATTGTATGTTATGGACCTCAGAAAAAATAATTATTTTGGGGTTGTCCGTGACGAGTCTGTAAATCATAGCTTGATCCATTTCTAAATCCAGGTTATATAGTTTCAGTACACATTTTACATGGAAATTGAATGGAGATTTCTATGTATTCCAGTACATGTATATTCGTACGTCTGGGAGTATTATTTTTGGAATTAATTGTACACCTGAATGGTCACCTGTGGGTGCCTTGGAAGCGTGTTTTCTCTCCAGAGACCGTTCATTGATATTTTTTGAACAAGTGTATTTTGTATATATTTATCACCGTTTTTTTTACCTATGTACGTATGCCAACTCCGGTATTCGTTAAGAAGCGTGCAATTAATTACCGGGATCGCCACTATAGCCTCGGCTTCTGAAGTGGCGTGAAGCACCTATTTTATTAATAATAATAATTAATATCTGGGTTCCTGTTCGACGAATATATATTGTTAATTGGTACCGCTTTTACTGATTCCAGAGCGCTCCCCTCTTTGTTTTTGAAGAAGATTCCTTCAAAAAGGGGGGGAAGGGTGGATTTCTTTAAATCTCCTCCGGCTCTATAGCATGTAACTATGAGGGAAGCTGTTTTGTCTGTAGATTATATTGAATGCTGGATACAGCTTGTTTTATTATTGTATTTGGCGTGGTTTGTAGGGGTTAACCTCTCACTCTCGAATACGCCATCCTAATTTATGGGGCTTAGTTCGAACTAGCCTTTAAAATTGGGAACTCATTACACCTAATTAGCATATTCATTCATGCTAAGAATAAGGAATTACTGGAATTTGACTCCTTATTTATGATATGTCTTCGCTATTATTGTATAGAGACATACATGTACTTCCTTTTAAATTTAATTTCCTTTCACCTTGGATTGCAGGCATGGGAACTATGTTGATCTGCTAATTCTGAAGTCCTAGGCCTTCCGCCTTTTTACGATTCAGCTATTTTGGACCATTGGTTTATAGTATAAAAATATAAATTTAAAAGTAATTTGTATATTTTTTATACTTACCAATGGCTCAGATGGGTATGGCCCTGCCATGAGTGGGCACTCAAACCTCCCTGCTGAGTTATTATGTAGTACTCTCTTCTACAAAGAATGATGTTGGTGCCATTTCTGGTCCCTTCCTAATGGCTGCGCATGCACGGAGAGTAAAAGTATGGAGGACCAGATAGGACTTTTAATTTTTGATTTTGCAAGCAAATTTTTTTTTTTAGCTGCGACTAGCAGCTCTATAAGTGGCAGTGTCGGTCGGTCTGTCGGTCGGTCTGTGACCAACGAGTTTGTCTGTGACCAACCAGTTTCAAAACTCAATAACTTTTGAAATACTCGATGGAATGACTTTATATTTGGCATGTAAGTGTATCTCATTGATGTCTAGCCACTGTTCAATGCATGTGTTGTTCCAAATATTTTTCTTGGAGTTATGGCCCTTGATGAACTTAGAATTTTGTGAGATTGCACCACCCATCGCAGCTATGGCGTCGATGTCGCAATTTTTGGGGGGGTGGGGGGAGGGGTTCAAAATTTGTGTTTGGCCCTTGATAACTTTGAGTTTGCAGCAGCTAGTCTGGGCCATTGGTAAGTATAAAAAATAAACAAATTACTTTAAATTTATCATATTTTTTCGATTTTTAGAGTGTTTTTACATTGTTAGACTTGTTTGTCAGTGTGGACTTAGAAAATTTCTGACCTGTTTTGCTGTACATGTACATGACCTGACATTTTTTGCAGATTTGTAATAAACCTAGATTTATTGCAAGCCATACCTTGGTGAGCTAATGGGGATGGACACCTCCCCCTCCCCCTTCCCCCTCCCCCTTGTTAACCAGTAATCTTGCAAAAAATTTAATCAATCACATATTTTTTCACAGAGCTCACAGAGCTCTGTCAAACAAGATGCAATTGGTTAACACCATGGAGATACAGGAGTAAAGTAATATTGTTAAGCAAAGAGGAATAAAATACAAAAGGTATCTTTGTATAACTTTGTTTAAAGTATAACTGAAAACTAGATCATATAATGGCTTTAATATTTCTGCAATCAGCATCCTTTATGTTTGTAGAGAGGCTGTAGGCACAACGGCCATAATCTTGGAGCCTAATTATTGTACTGCTGAAATTAGTGTTGTGTATTTATTGCTTTAATTGATGGAAGCTTAAAAATATCCCCTTTTTCCATGAAATCTTGCTCTCAGGGATGCACAATGTCCAGTGATGTAAATAACTTGTAAGATAATCATATAAACATTTACACAGCACCACAGGCCTACATATATTCTGTGTTTCGGTGAGCATATCCAGGAAGTTGAGTGGTGCGGTGGCATCGCGGTAACCGGTTCTCGTCAGATCACTGAAGTTAAGTAACATCGATCACTGTTAGTGGTTGGATGGGTGACCATTTCTGTGACTGATTCGCGCTTCCACGTTGTGTAGGTGGGCAAGGCACTTAACCCTGATTGCCTACATGGGGGGCAAATGACGCTGTGTACTAAGGCGTACTGCACGTCGATGGTGCGCATGTCTTCAACCAATGTAACCCTGCCTGTGCTGCCGAGTTACGATGTTGGAGATCTGACAGCTGCTTGTCGTTGCACGGTGGTTCTTTCCGGGTACTCCGGCTTCCTCCACCCGTAAAACAGTCAAGATCATGTTTAGCCATGGTGCATAAGTATGTGACCTTAAACATCAATAAATAAATAATAAATAAATACCAGGTAGTTGAAATTAGCAGTTGGGAATAAAATTCAGAGCTGCACAGTGCACCGAACATACCGTTCAGTCTGATATTGGTATCGGTGTCATGAAAGTGATACCATTCTGATATATATATATATATCACCATCAAAATACCTATTTTAAACCTGACATATCAGTACCATCCAGCTTTAACTGGTAGAGTGCTGAATTATTTTTGGTCATCAAAATTTGTTCATGTGTCTTTGCCTTGTTACAGTTCATGAGAGAGTGCCAGTGGGCACTCTCTCATGAATTGTAACAAGGCAAATCCTAATAGACAAAATTATTTAACTTCAAAGGTAATATGAAGCTCATCCTCCAAAAGTGAAGCCTTTAAGCTGAAGCAACTGTATTTCAGAATAAAGCCCAAATATGGGCTTCCAGCACTCTACCAGTTAAAAGAATCACAATAATGAATTTTTCCACAAACCATTTCAATTGAAAAGAGGCTAACAAATTATTCTGGGCAGCTTTGTCATAAATAAAGATCACATTACTTTAGAAGTATAAATTCATGGTTCACGGCTTTATCATATTTTAAACTAATAAATCCAGGTTTTTTCAAAAAGTAAACGTATATCTTATTGCAGAGATTTAGTTAGAAATCAAAAGTAACCTGGCTAGATTTTCAGGTTGAAACTTGCACCTTTTAATACGTCACACTGCAACACCCCGAGCTTGTAGTGCATTGTTGGGAAGGTCATTGTTGGAGATGTTCTGCCTCCTCTCTTTGAAAAAATAATTATCTCTTGTTAATTAATAAAAAAATTAATTACATGAACCTTTTAGTGGCATTTGAAAGGAAAATAAAACTAAATCAGCCACCCAAGAAACTCCTTAAATATTCATCACTTGAACATTTCCTCAACATGTTTTCATACAAGAAATGATGCTATTTGTGCTTTTTTTTCTTGCAACTCTGTAAGAACACTAATCGTATTTCCCATCAGTTTGTGAAAATTAACTGTTTCTTGTAATCCATGTGTCTGTATATTCTTGATCTCTGATAAGTGAAACTTTCGAGCATTTGTCAAAAATTTGGCAAAATATTTTTTATTGTACAATACAGACATTATGTAATGCTAACTATCCGTTAACCCTTTACCCAACATAATGGCCCAAATCGGCCTGCACTATTCACGAAAGTCGCCAATTAATATTTTTATACTGTACCAATGACCCAGACTTAGCTGGTGCTAACTCTAACAAAACCAGGGCCAAACACAAATTTTGCCCCCCAATCCCCAAAATTTGCATCCAAAACAAAAAGAAATCATGTCCTAAAGGACCTCCATACTACGCCTCTACTGCGCATGCGCAGTGACGCAGTCGTCCCGAAATTGGCGCCAATTATCATTCTCTGTTTGGCCCTTCATCAGTCAACATCTCACTGATCTTTGTGCTTGTAAATCTCAGTTTAAAGGATGCCAGACACGTAATTTTTGGAGAAAATGTGATTCTAAGGAGGATAGAAGGAGGAGAGGAAAAAGAAGTGGCAAAAAATAATCAGGGCTGTACTTAGAATTTTTTGATGAAATTATGTTAAGTTGCCTATTTTCGAGGCATGGGCCTCTTGTTGTCATTCTTGCTAATTGTTGCACTGCTTATTCAGTGTTTCCTCTCCCCTAGCCTTCTAAAGTCCCCCCTGGCAATTCTCCCATGCTTTTGGCATATTTTTGAGAAATTTCATTTCTAAAATTTCCTGGGAGAGTTGCTTGGTTACAGAATGTTTTCTGTTATTTTCCCCATAGTTACGTTTTCACCCATGGGTGTATAACGTTTGTGTTCTGCATCTTCCATCTGATGTTCTACAGATTCTCCCCTGGGAGTCTCTGTTTTGCATCAGATAGAGTGTAATTGATGACTGATTCCGGGCCAGTTTTTTCAGTGCCTGGAGTCATGTTTTCTAGTGTGTTTACACTGTTTGTTTTCATTGGCAACAGCCTTTTTTGAGGGGGGCTGTTTGCCTTTGTGGTAGTTTATCTCATTATAAGATACATTTATATTATCCGAAAGTGTCTCATTAATTATTTTATATAAATTTAAAATTTTTGACCACACTTTGCCATCGGATCCATCGGGGCTCAACGTTACTTTTCAGCAACTTGGGCTTCTCTGAAAAAATATTTTTTCAAAATTATTTTGTTTTGCAATTGTTTTTTCATTTATTAATGGATCATGTTATTATGTATCTTTGTGTCAGGGGTTTTTGCGAGTAACTAGGACTTATTGTTGTTCTTTCACAATGAAGGGACGTTGTTCAAATTGTAATAGGAAGAAATCTTCCTCTGACTTTCATGATCATTGTATTAATTGTAGTCAGTGTTCTCGCATTAATCCCTGTCCTATATGTGAACATTGGGATGAGAAACATTGGAAACGTGTGTCACGATATGTTGTTTCTGGAGAAAGGGCGATGCCGGCTCTTTCTCCACAAGGTCACTCTACTCTCTCAGTTTCTATTTCAGAGGAACCAGAACAGGGTGATGTTTCCATGTTATCTTCTTCAAGTGTGCGTCCATCGTCACAAATGAATTCAGAGCTAGCGGCAAAAGTGCTCATGGAGATTAGACAAATGTCGTCTGCTAGCTCGCCCGGTGTAGCGTCCATTCACCGAATGGTTTGGCAGCCGGGTTCGTCCGATGCGGTCCAAGAGGAAATTTTGGGTGATGCGAGCACTATAAACATAATAGATGCACACCCAGTGACGGCGGATAGTAAGCGAGAACGGAGGACGCCTTTTAGTCCGGTTCCTAGCTCGTCCAGGTCCAGCCGGGCCGCGAGCGAGAGAGGTCCCTCTCTCGTACAACAACATCTGGGACCAGATGTTGTGGTACAAAATGTGTCTTTAGCGGAGCATACGTCCGTCGCTCGGGATGCTCCGTTGTATAAGCAGTCCGCAGAGACTGTTAAGGCTTCCTCTTCTCGTCAGCGCACACGACCGCACCTAAGTGCGTGACCGCCGATATATTACCAGCTTCGCCGATGAAGGATTCTTCGGCGACCAGGTCACACCATCCGGCAGCCAGGGATTCGAGACCGATGGACTCCGGACGTTCGCATAGGAAAAGTATGCGGGAGCCATCTGATGCGGAGCTGCCCTCGGCGAAGCAGCGAAAGACTGCGCCTCCGCAGGTCTCGACGCCGGACATTCTTGTGCAGATAGCACAGCTTATCGCAGCATCCCAGCAGCGGACAGAAACGGTGTCGGATCGAGAATTATCCGACGGCGCTGGGTCGGTACGCTCCGCCGAAGCATCGGGGGCGGACAGCCGGGAACATCGTGAGGTCCGACCGGATGGTGAAAGGGATACGGATGACTTGGAGCTATCCCTTTCGGAACAACATAAAGCTGCCGTGGACTTCATCCGGCACTTTCTCCCTCAAGTTGTTCCGTCGGGCCAGACTGCTGCGCTTCCGGACAAGAGAATTATAGCGTCATTGGACTCTGAATTTTTTGAGCGGTTCAGGGACATCGCTCCCGAGTTTCCGTCGCAGTCCAATAATGTTGCTAGAACATTTGAATTATTGAACGACGCTATATTTAAACTTGCTTCCAGGACGGGGAAAGCAGGTTTCTTGTCCGCTAATACTCTCAACCTGCCTTTCATTAATGCAAGGAATAAATTCGATACGGCAGGACAGGGTATACCGAGAGTTCCTCTGCGTATGGACGACGAGGCGGAATACTTAGAGCTATCATTACCGTCGTCAGCTTCTATTCCAACCGCGGTGTTGGAAACAGCTATTGCGTCTAACAGAGCCAATTTAGATGCCTTATCTTACGCAGATCACCTTACTAAGGCGTTATCACTGCGCCTTCAAGGGGAAGAGTTTCAGGATATACAATCCTCTTTAAGACTTCTTTCAAGGGCAGTAGCTTATTCCACGTGTAACTCCGCCCTTTCAGTGGCAAATCTGGAGTTGGTTAGACGTGACGCAGCCCTAGCTACATCCACACTAGTGGATTCTAAGGTGAAGAACTCTCTTAGAGTCGCTTCGGTCTCAGGAGAACTTCTCTTTGACGGCAAGCTTTCCGCTATTTATGATAAAATTAAAAAGAAAGCTAATGATTCTCTGTTGTTCAGATCGGCTCCTAAAAAGTCGGATACAGCAGACACGAATAAGACAGGCACTTCTGGGTCTAATGCGCCCAAGAGAGGTTCCTATAGAGGTTCCGGTGCGTCCTCTTGGTCTTATTCGAGAGACCGTCAGGATAGCGACTCTCGTTCGGGACGTCCTTCAGGCCGGGACAATCGGTCGGACGCCCCGAGGTCGACGAGGCGAGGTGCGGGTCGTGGAAGACGTGGTTTCTCCTACCGCAGGCCTCGCAGGTCCAGGAGGTGATGGCTTAAACCTCTATCGCGTTCCGGTTGGCGGAAGGTTGTCGAGTTTTTCACAAGAGTGGGCGTTGATTACGGACGACCCTTGGGTGAGAGGAGTGACTTCGGAAGGTCTAAAGATATCCTTCAAACGAAAGCCTCCATTAACTCGAAGTCCAAAGTGGACTCATCTTCCGTCAAATCCACAGAAAAGAGACGCTCTGTTATCAGAGGTGCAGTCTCTTTTAATGAAGAACGCGGTAGAGGTCGTAGAAAACCAGGAATCTCTGGGATTCTACAGCCATCTGTTTCTGGTTCCGAAACCAGACGGCTCGTTCCGTCCAGTCATAGATTTGAGCTGGATAAACAAGCTGATCGTCGCTCCGAAGTTTTATATGGAGACGATTCGATCGGTCAGAGCGAGTATTCAGGTGAACGATTATGCAACGAGCATAGATCTCAAAGATGCGTACTTTCACGTCATGGTACATCCGACATTCCGAAAGTATCTACGCTTTGCAGTCCTGGGAGTGGTGTATCAATTCCGGGCGATGTGGTTCGGATTGAATCTAGCACCCTGGGCTTTCACTCGGGTAATGAACTCGGTAATGATCTACTTCCGAGCTCATTCGTCTGCGGTAACGTCGGCCTACCTGGACGACATTCTTCAGAGGTACGGCAACGAGTTAACGCTTCAGAACGATGTTCAGAATCTTCTTCTATTGCTCCGACGTCTCGGTTTTATAGTAAACGAGGAGAAGTCGGATCTGGTGCCGTCCAAGTCATTCACTCATCTGGGAA
Source organism: Pictodentalium vernedei (assembly GCA_031216915.1). NCBI lineage: Eukaryota > Metazoa > Mollusca > Scaphopoda > Dentaliida > Dentaliidae > Pictodentalium > Pictodentalium vernedei. The sequence goes on from CM062289.1 coordinate 392,378,836, forward strand.
TGAGCTTCGAGATGCACAACAATCTCGTTCGTCTGCCGTTAACCAGAGCGAAATTAGTCAGTTGTTACGCTCGCTATTGTCTGCACGCAGACAAAGTCACGGCGAGAGAATTTATGAGACTGATAGGTCTGTGCGGAGCCGCCGCGGATCTCATTCCGATGGGGCGGCTACGCACATGTCCTCTTCAAATTTTCCTGACTCAGAATTGGAGTGTGAAAATTCATTCGCTCGATGTAGACGTTCTCTTGTCAGATCAAGTGAAACAAGAGATTCAGACTTGGGCAAACATTCAGTGGTTAACTCAAGGAGTTCTGCTGCAGTTGCCGGATCCGAGTTTTACCGTTATGACGGATGCCAGTCAAACAGGTTGGGGTGCATCATTAATCCCAACGGATTCGAGATGCCAGGGTCTTTGGGATCCGCAATTCCTCTGCAAGCACATAAACATCAAGGAAATGATGTCAATTTGGCTTGCGTTACGTCACTGGATGGACATTATTCACGATGCTCATGTCCAAATCCTATCCGACAATACGACAGTAGTGGCGTATATACGGAATCAGGGAGGCACTCATTCAGTTCCGTTGTTCAATCTAACGGAAAGAATCCTTCTGTTTGCGTTAGAACATCACGTTCTTCTTTCGGTCCGTCACATACCGGGTCGTCTGAATGTGCTAGCAGACTCCCTTTCACGAAAGGGTCGCTTGTTGCCGTCGGAGTGGACTCTCAACAAACAAGTATTCAATCAGATTTGCTACCAATGGGAACGGCCAATGATAGACTTATTTGCGACACATCTCAACAATCAGTTGCAGACGTATGTGTCTCTGTGTCCGGATCCAAGAGCATTTGCAGTAGACGCTCTGTCGATCCCTTGGGACGGAATGATAGGATATGCGTATCCTCCAGCGCCGTTAATTCAACAAGTATTGCTAAAGATAAAACAATCTCAATGCAAGATTCTGTTGGTAGCATCTCTGTCGCCACAGAGACCGTGGATAAATCTACTCAGGTGTCTGTTGTGGGACCTACCGCGGAAGCTTCCTCCACGAGAGGATCTTCTTTCGCAGGGGAAATCGCGCCAACTCCATCACAACCCGCAAGGTCTCAACCTTCACGTTTTTCCGTTGTGCGGTCCTTCTTGCATGGCAAGCACTTTACAGGACGAGCAGTGGACGCGATTTCTAACTGTAGGAGGACCTCCTCTTCGCTAAACTATGCGGCTAAGTGGAAGGTTTTTCGTCGTTGGTGTAGGGATCATTCTGTAGATATATTTGATCCCTCTATACCAGACATTGCAAACTTTCTAGTATACTTGTTTGACGAAATCAAACTGCAGCCTGTTACTATAAAGGGTTATAGATCTATGTTATCTGATACCTATGCACATCATGATAGTTTACAAATTGGATCTAATGTCTCTTTATCGAAGTTGGTTAGAAACTTTTCGATAAATAGACCCAGAACTCTTAGATTAATTCCTAAGTGGAATTTAGCTTTGGTTCTCCTTAAATTGAAGGAAAAGCCATTTGAACCTCTTGGGACAGTAGATTTCAAATTCTTATCTTATAAGACAGCTTTTCTCTTAGCTTTCTCTTCTGCTAGAAGAGTCAGTGAGCTTCATGCACTATCGGTGGATGATTCTCATTATCGTAGTGTTGGGAACGCTATCACCTTCACTACTAATGTGGGTTTTTTAGCTAAGAATCAGGCTCCTAATAAATATCCGGAACCTATTGTTATTAAGGCTCTTCCGTCTTCAGACGGGCGTAGGCCTTTACTCTGTCCTGTTAGAGCACTACGTATCTATAAACAGAGATCTCAGTTTATCAGAAAGGGACGGAAACGTTTCTTTCTGTCTTTGATGCCTAATAGAAAGGACATTTCAGTCCATTCTATTGCTAGATGGATTCAGTTAACTATCCGTACTGCTTATGAAGATTTATCTTCTTCTCAGCAGTCTGTGCTTAAGATTTCTGCTCATGAAGTAAGAGCTCTTTCTACTTCCCGGGCTTATGCTAATAGTGTTGCTATTACAGATTTAATGAAGGCTGCTTATTGGTCTCAGCCATCCACATTTACGAATTTTTATCTAAGAAATATTGAGTCCATTTCTGGAGACCTGCATTGTTTAGGTCCGTTATCTATTGCTCAGAATGTCGTCCACTAAACAGTTGCAACTATAGTTATGCAGGCTTTCTGTTCCGGCAGTGACTCCGTCCGGCTGCCCTCTTCGCTCTGGGCTATTTGACCCGGGGCAAGGGGAAGGGGGGGGGGGGGTGTTCCCTTAGGTCACCTGCTTTATAGTGAAAAGCAAGGGAATGCCTCCTCCAAGTCAGTATTTCTGAGTCGCTTCCGGGATGGTTTTAAAGTGTAATATTAATGTTTAAATTCATTCATGTCTTATTTTTAAAGTGTAGCTCGGTGTGAAGCATTTGTATATGTCAAGTGTCAAACAGGCTTTAATATACAATACTCGGACACTTTTAAATGATTATAAAGAGTCTCAATTCTCTGGACTACTTTATTTATTGGCTTGCTTTAAAAATAATTAGTATAAGGGTTATACTGGATGTTAATAGAGAACATGAATGTTATTGTGCTCAATTATTAAGGGTAGCGTATCTTTCTAATTTAATATTAATTAAGAAAGATACATGTAAAGCCTAATACTCCTTTTCTCCTTAAGGGGTTACCTCTTTACTATATAGTTGAGCTTATTGGATTTTCCTCTATGTCCTAGGCCCTCCAGCCTGTTTACTATTCAGCTAAGTCTGGGTCATTGGTACAGTATAAAAATGTTAAAAAATTTATAGTAATTTATATATTTTTTATACTTACCAATGACCCAGACGGGGATGGCCCTCCCTGGAGTTGGGAACTCTTGCCTCCCCGCTGAGTACATAGCGCTGACCAGGCACTGCCAGTAAGAATGATAATTGGCGCCAATTTCGGGACGACTGCGTCACTGCGCATGCACAGTAGAGGCGTAGTATGGAGGTCCTTTAGGACATGATTTCTTTTTGTTTTGGATGCAAATTTTGGCGATTGGGGTGCAAAATTTGTGTTTGCCCCTGGTTTTGTTAGAGTTAGCACCAGCTAAGTCTGGGTCATTGGTAAGTATAAAAAATATATAAATTACTATAAATTTTTTAACTTTCATTATTTTATGTCTCAAAAACATAGGTTATGACCCCTCTTTGGAACAAGCTCATTCCAATGAGAGGTCATAACCTATGTTTTTAGACAAAAAATGAAAAAAATTCGTTATTCAAGAATTTTGTTTGCAAGTGTTGCCTGCTTTTCATGTTAGGTAAAGGGCTAATACAGACAGTAAAGACTAGAGATTGACAACATCAGAAAAGCATAAAATTATAAATGTGATCAGTATTTGTAACACTCATATTTTGTGTGAGATATAGAGGATATGGAATGAGTGTTTTTCTCATATAATATTTATGAAACGAGTCTAAGAATTTTCCGTTTTGGCGAGCCTCTGGCGAGCCCAAATGGAAAATTCGGACGCATTTCATAAATATTATATGAGAAAAACACTCATTTCATATTCTATTTATCAAATGACACACACACGCACAAATTAGCCACTTAGTATGACTTTTTAACCCATCACCTAACTTGAGTTGCAGACGGCACTTGGAAAAAACATCCTCGTATAACTAAAAAATTTCATTTTTTGCTTCCAAAACATAGGTTATGACCCCTCATTGGAACGAGCTCGTCGAGCTCATTCCAATGAGGGGTCATAACCTATGTTTTGGAAGCAAAAAGTGAAAATATAAAAAAAAAATGAATGGCATTTTCTTTTTTAGGTAAAAGATTAATACAATATAACCCACCCTAAATAGGACAGATAACGTAAATTCTCCCTACTGAAATTATGCAAATGTCACCCAGTTGTATTTTGTTTAGCCAATCAAATTGTCCAGTTTTGAAATTGACCAATGGAAGCTCCCAACTCTAAATATGCAAATTATGAAAATGTGGCCCCTTTTTATTTTGTTCAGCCAATCAAATTGTCTAGTTTTGAAACTGACCAATGAAATTGACGGAAGGCTTCATTTATCACTGATTAATATAAAAGCAAAATATCAAATGTTTTAAAGTGAACAAAATGGACGAGTCATATGATAAATATGTTTATTTGTCAAAATGGGCTTGTTTGTTGTCCTTTAAAATTTTAACTAAATCACCAATTCTTTTGTACAGGTATGGTGCAGCAGCTAGAGTTGTCTCAGTCATCAGTGATGCAGAAACTTTGGAATGGGATAGTTCCAGCAGCAATCAGGTAACATGTGGCTTAACCTTCTAGAGTTGTGAAGGTATCTAAATGTATATCATCACGTGGGAGAGTGAAGTCCTAACTAGGGCCCTTCAGTCATTACCCCTTCTTCCCACTTCCCTTCAAGGGCAGTGTGCGGAGAGGGTATTGACTGCAGGTCCTACTTAAGACTAGGGAAGGCAGGCCTTGTAAATCCATGAATTTGTCTATTGAAGGACTGTGAAATATGCCGAGAAACATGCTTGAATAGCATTGAATGTTATCAGTCCTTGCCCTCAGGAACCCAGCAGATTTCTTAATTGTAAAATGTGGATCAAAATAACTTAACTGGGCCCAGATAATCATTTTTCATTTTGGTTGGTGAGCCCATTTGATTTGATTTCAAATTATTATTATCCCTCAAATAATTTTGAATTAGTTACGGTGAATGGTTGATCATTTGTCAGTATGTAGGTCACTTTTTATGCTATCTCACTGTTTATGGCAGTTCATGCCTACAAATTAGTATATGTGAAAGGTTACTGTTTGCTTGCTGTGGCCCCGAATAGTCTTTCAACATACATATATTGGCATCAGACCAGTGGAGATTGATTAAATCACCACCTGGTCATAACGAAATCACACCAAGTTTTCCCAAGATAAAAATTCTCGAATTGATGAAATTCTGGTAATCCTTATTTCTTTTCAACCTACTCACAATTGTTTACAATTGGCTGTAACGTAAGTGCAAGCCCTACTTCGGAACTAACTCAAGCTTTTAGAGAATGTTTCCAAACAAGTTGGAAAAGTAATAGAGTGCAAAAGCACGAAAAAGATCGAAAAAAGGGTCGAGCGAGACCAGCGCTCGAAATTACAGGTACTCTCTCTGCACACCTCTTGCATTTACCGAGCGCATGCGCAACAACTGTGACATCAGTTCCGTATTTCCACCAACGAGAAGTTTGTGATTTAGCGGGGAGGTATAGATATCAAGGATATCCCCAAGGAGGGTGGGCCTCCGGTAAACAATTGTGGTAGGTATGTTAAGAAACAAAATTTACTAAAAAATTTTAATTTCTTCTCAACCTACTCACAATTGTTTACAATTGGCTGAATAAACAACAGGAGGAGGTGAATCACATAACCAATACCAACAAGAGTAGCAGAAAGAAAAGCAAGGAGGGCAGAGAACAAGAGCGAAACCTGTAATGAAGATAGAGAGAAGGCACCTGAAAGAACAAGGCTGAGCGAAGCACAACCTCGATAAAAACAATTTTAACGAGGGTGCACAACAGCCTGAGCAGCAACGAGAGGGCCTAAAGAATAAAGGTCCTCAGATTGCTGCTGAAGGTGGTGGAGATAAAAGGAGAAGGTAGAGGCATTCCTCCAGTAAGCCGCATTCATAACATTCCGGAGCGAAACAGAATTGGAGAACGCCCAGGATGTAGAAATGGCACGAACCTCATGAGCATTAAATCGGTTCGAAACAAGATCCGACACAGACAAGCGGGAATAAGCCAGCTTGATTGCAAGACAGATCCACCTGGAAATAGAATGGGAAGAGATAGACTGCCTCTTAGGAATGAGAGACAGAAAGAATCTCTTGCGACCCCTCCTAATGAACTGAGTGCGAGTAATGTAAGTCTTGATCGCACGAACAGGACAAAGAAGAGGTCTCCGGCCATCGACAGCAGGGAGAGCCCGAATGCAGATGGGAGGAGGTACTGAATCAGGAAGTTGAAGCCAGAAAAGAGCAATCAGTAGTGAAGGTGACACTGTTAGCCTCATTTCTGAAGAAGGCAGAATCAACAGATAGCGCATGAAGCTCATGACTCGTCGAGCAGAAGCAAATGCTATAAGAAAAGATGTCTTATAGGTGAGAAAATGCATATCGGTCTCCGATAAAGGCTCGAATGGCGCCTCCTCCAAACAGTGCAACACCCATGCCAAGTTCCACTTGGGTGTAAGACGCAAAACTCGAGGACTCTTCAAAGAAAAGTGGCGAACGAGTTTGGAGAGAAAAAGTTTACGACCGATGCACCGCTTTCCCACATAAGAGAAAGTATCAGACAGCATAGACAGATAGCCCTTAATCGTAATAGGCTAGAGGCCCTTGGAGTCAAAAAGATATACAAGAAAATCCGCAATTTGAGCGATTGACGGATCATGGTAATCCACATTGTGATCTGCACACCAGCGGCAGAAAACCTTCCTTTTCGCAGCATAAGTCATGCCAGTGGAATGTCGCCGCGATGCAGAAATGCACTCCACTGTTCATATCGAAAAACCTCTACGTCAGAGACTGGACCTGATAAAAGACAGGCGTGAAGGGACATGCTCGCCAGGTTGTTGTGATACTTCCTGGGATGACCCTGGGAAAGAAGATCACGACATAGAGGTAGACGAATCGGCTGATCTGCCAACAGAGGCCGCAGCAGATTGATCCACACCCTCTGTGGAGACAGAGGTGCGATCAGAATGATCCTGCAACTGCAAGCACGAATTTTCGCTAATACTTGAGGAAGAATTGGTGCAGGGGGAAAGGCATAGCCGATCCAACCTGTCCAGTCCAGAGACAGAGCGTTGACTGCAAATGCCAGAGGATCTGGACAAGGGGAGACAAAGGTCTCTACCTGATGATTCCAGCGAGTAGCGAAAAGGTCGACCTGAGGACGGCCCCACTGCTCGCAAATCGCCTGAAACACCGACCGATGTAGCATTCATTCAGTTGGAAGGACACTGTCGCGTCGGGACAGGGAGTCTGCTAGGACGTTGAGACGCCCGGGAATGTGTCGAATGGACACCCGAGCGTTCACATCCCGCGCCAACAGAAGAAGATCCCGAGACAGCCGATACATGGGAATCGAATGTGTGCCTCCTTGATTCCGTATGTAGGCCACTACTGTCGAATTGTCCGAAAGAAGTAGGACAAAATGGTCTGACAGATGAGGGATCCAAAGCCGAAAACTCAACAGAAGAGCAAGGAGCTCCTTCTGGTTGATATGAAGGCCCACCTGCTCGCTGTCCCACTCGCCGTGAGTAGACTGACCGAGAGGATCCAACGTCGCACCCCAGCCTCAATCGCTGGCATCCGCAGTAAGGATGCGATCGGCCAAAGGAAGATCCAACGGAACACCCTGTGTCAGCCAGGGAATATCGGCCCAAGGGTGGAGGGGACAAAGCAGAGACCGAGGAATAGTGAGTTCCAGGTCCAGCGGATCTACATTCGGATGCCAATGATCCAACAGGAAGTGTTGGAGAGGTCGGACAAACAAGCGAATGAGATCTGTCACCGAACCGCAAAGGCCCAGCATCCGAAGGAAAGTCCTGGCCGAGACCGAGGAAGATTAAAGCAGGTTCCGAGTCAAGGCGGAAAGAATCGTCGCCCGAGCATGGGGGACCGACACTACATTGTGAAGAGTGTCGAAATCCATCCCCAAATGACGGAAACGCTGAGAAGGAAGGAGATCCGACTTCTCGCGATTGACTCGGAAACCCAGCGACGCTAGCAGGCAAAGAAACTGCCGGACATCTAACTCCAGAACAGCAGCATCGTGGTGCCTTTGGAGGATGTCGTCCAGGTAGGCTGACGAAGTCACAGCCGACTGAGTATGGTGGAAAGCAAGCACATGTGACATCAGTCGGGTGAATGGTTCCATTTGACCTGATATTTATCATTTCAAAAATGTTCACAAATTTTGTGATTTTACCTCGCAAAAAGTACATTTGTGACCCTTAGACAGCAGTGCACACACTTACATTTTGCAACCTGCCTGAAAAGGTGAGACACATGTACTCCTGATTCAGAAAATAGTTTCAGGTATATACACTCAGTGATCAACGAAAATGTCATTTTTTTTTATCTGGCAATTGGACTCTAAGGCCAAATCTGAGGCCTCATTGGCATGTGTAGGCCTATATGTATATATGGGGTGCTCTGTTTTGTGAAACTTGCATTGGGCCATTGCAATATTATGTGAGGTGGGAGGATCAAGGACAGAAAAATGTTTTCACAGAATGAGTGTGCATGCAACCGCCTTGCAATGTTATTGCCGTTAGTAAGTGAATCAGTTTTGGCCAAACATCTGTAAAATAACAGTCAAATATTTTTTTCCTGTTTTGATGTCATGCTCAGTTTTAAATCACAGGCCCCGATGCTCAGATTAAAACAAAAAAACACTAAAAAGATGGATACATATATTTTTATACTGTACCAATGACCCAGACATAGCTGGCGCTAACTCTTAAAAATCTAGGGCCAAACACAAATTTTGCCCCCCAATCCCCAAAATTTGCATCTAAAACCAAAAGAAATCATGTCCTGAAGGACCTCCATACTTTGCCCTTACTGTGCATGCGCAGTGTCAAGGACGTTCCGAAATTGGCGCCAATTATCATTCTCTGTTTGGCCCTTCATCAGTCAACATCTCACTGATCTTTGTGCTTGTAAATCTCAGTTTAAAGGATGCCAGACACGTAATTATTGGAGAAATGGTGATTCTAAGGAGGATATAGAAGGAGGAGAGGAAAAAGGAGTGACAAGAAATAATCAGGGCTGTACTTAAAAATTTTTATGAAATTATGTTAAGTTGCCTATTTTCGAGGCATGGGCCTGTTGTTGTCATTCTTGCTGTAAAGTTGCACTGCTTATTCAGTGTTTCCTCTCCCCTGGTCTTCTAAGTCCCCCATTGCTATTCTCCCATGCTTTTGGCATATTTTTGAGAAAGATCATTTCTAAATTCTCTTGGGAGAATTAGCTTGGTTACAGAATGAATTCTGTTATTTTCCCCATGTTTACGTTTTCACCCATGGGTGTATAACATTGTGTTCTGCATCTACCATCTGATGTTCTGCAGATTCTCCCCTGGGAGTCTCTGTTTTGCATCAGATAGTGTGTAATTTTGATGACTTATTTCGGGCCAGTATTGTCAGTGCCTGGAGTAATGTTTTCTGGTATTTTTACACTGTTTACATTGGCAACAGTCTCTTTTGAGGGGGGCTGTTTGCCTTTGGAGTAGTTTATCTCACTATAAGATACATTATTATTATCCGTAAGTGTTGCATTAATTATTTAATATAATTTTAAAATTTTTGACCACACTTAGTCTTGGGATCCATTGGGGCTCAATGTTACTTTTCAGAAACTTGGGCTTCGCTGAAAAAATATTTTTCAAAAATTATTTTGATTTTCAATTGTTTTTTCAATATTTATGGATCATGTTATTATGTATCTTTGTGTTTAGGGGTTTGTGCGAGTACTAGTACTTGTTGTTCACTTTTCATAATGAAAGGATACTGTTCAAATTGTAATAGGAAGAAATCTTCCTCTGACTTTCATGATCATTGTATTAATTGTAGTCAGTGTACTCGCACTAATCCCTGTTCAATATGTCAATATTGGGATGTCAAACATTGGAAACGTGTGTCACGATATGTTGTTAGTGGAGAAAGGGCTATGCCGGCTCTTTCTCCGCAGGGTCACACTACTCTATCAGTTTCTATTTCAGAGGAACAAGAACAGGGTGATGTTTCCATGTTATCTTCCGCAAGTGCGCTTCCGTCGTCACAAATGAATACAGAGCTAGCGGCAAAAGTGCTCATGGACATAAGACAAATGTTGTCCGCTAGCTCGCCCGGAGTAGCGTCCATTCACCGAATGGTTCGGCAGCCGGGTTCGTCCGATGCGGTCCAGGAGGAAATGTTGGGTGATGCGAGCACTATAAACATTCAACGTGCGCACCCAGTGACGGCGGATAGTAGGAGAGATCGGAGGAAGCCTTCGAGTCCGGTTCCTAGCTCGTCCAGGTCCAGCCGGGCCGCGAGCGAGAGAGGCCCCTCTCTCGTACAACATCTGGGACCAGATGTTGTGGTACAAAATATGTCGCAAGCAGAGCACACGTCCGTCGCTTGGGACGTTCCCTTGTATAGGCAGTCCGTTGAGACTGCTCAGGCTTCTTCCTCTCATCAGCGCACACGACCGCACCTTGGCTACGTGACGGCCGATATTCTTCCAACTTCGGCGACCAGGTCACGCCATCCGGTAGCCAGGGACACGAGGCCAGTTGACTCCGGACGTTCGCATAGGAAGAGTATGCGGGAGTCACTAGATCTGGAGCTGCCCTCGGCGAAGCAGCGAAAGACTGCGCCTCCGCAGGCCTCGATGTCAGACGTGCTTGTTCAAATAGCACAACTTATCGTAGCATCCCAGCAACCGACAGAAACGGTGTCGGATCGGGAATTATCCGACGGCGCTGGGTCGGTACGCTCCGCCGAAGTATCGGGTGTGGACGACCGGGAGCATCATGAGGTCCGACCGGATGGTGAAAGGGATACGGATGACTTGGAGCTATCCCTTTTGGAACAACATAAAGCTGCCGTGGACTTCATCCGGCGCTTTCTTCCTCAGGTTGTTCCGTCGGGCCAGACTGCTGCGGTACCGGACAAGAGAATTATAGCGTCATTGGACACTGATTTTTTTGAGCGGTTCAGGGACATCGCTCCCTAGTTTCCGTCTCAGTCCAATAATGTTGCAAGAACATTTGAATTATTGAACGACGCTATATTCAAACTTGCTTCCAAAACAGGAAAAGCGGGTTTCTTGTCCGCCAATGCTCTTAACCTGCCTTTCATTAATGCAAGGAATAAATTTGATACGGCAGGACAGGGTATCCCGAGAGTTCCTCTGCGTATGGACGACGAGGCGGAAGACTTAGAATTATCATTACCGTCGTCTACGTCTATTCCAACCGCGGGGTTGGAGACGGCTATTTCGTCTAACAGAGCCAGTTTAGATGCTTTATCTTACGCAGACCACCTTACTAAGGCGTTATCACTGCGTCTTCAAGCGAAAGAATTCCAGGATATACAATCCTCTTTAAGACTTCTTTCAAGGGCAGTAGCTTATTCCACGTGTAACTCCGCCCTTTCAGTGGCAAACCTGGAGTTGGTTAGACGTGACGCAGCCCTAGCTACATCCACACTCGTGGATAGTAAGGTGAAGAACTCTCTCAGAGTCGCTTCGGTCTCCGGAGAACTTCTCTTCGACGGCAAGCTTTCTGCAATTTACGATAAAATTACTAAGAAAGCTTCGGATTCTCTGCTGTTTAAATCTGCTTCTAAGAAGTCGGACACGGCAGATAAGAGTAAGACAGGCACTTCTGGGTCTAATGCGCCCAAGAGAGGTTCCTATAGAGGTTCTGGTGCGTCCTCTTGGTCTTATTCAAGAGACCGTCAAGGCATCGACTCGCGTGCGGGACGTCCTTCGGGCCGGGACTACCGGTCGGACGCGACGAGGTGCGGGTCGCGGAGGACGTGGTTTCTCCTCCCGCAGGCCTCGCAGGTCCAGGAGGTGATGGCTTCAACCTCTATCGCGTGCCGGTTGGCGGAAGGTTGTCAAGTTTTCCACAAGAGTGGGCGTCGATTACGGACGACCCTTGGGTGAGAGGGGTGATTTTGGAAGGTCTAAAGATATCCTTGAAGTGAAAGCCTCCATTAACTCGAAGTCCAAAATGGACTCAACTTCCGTCAAATCCGCAGAAAAGAGACGCTCTGTTATCAGAGGTGCCGTCTCTTTTAAGGAAGAACGCGGTGGAGGTCGTAGAAAACCAGGAGACACCGGGATTCTACAGCCATCTGTTTCTGGTTCCGAAACCAGACGGCTCGTTCCGTCCAGTCATAGATTTGAGCTGGATAAACAAGCTGATCGTCGCTCCGAAGTTTTATATGGAGACGATTCGATCGGTCAGAGCGAGTATTCGGGTGAACGATTATGCAACAAGCATAGATCTCAAAGATGCGTACTTTCACGTCATGGTACATCCGACATTCAGAAAGTATCTACGCTTCGCAGTCCTAGGAGTGGTGTATCAATTCCGGGCGATGTTCTTCGGATTGAACCTAGCACCCTGGGCTTTCACTCGGGTAATGAACTCGGTAATGATGTATTTCCGAGCTCATTCGTCTGCGGTAACGTCGGCCTACCTGAACGACATTCTTTAGAGGTACGGCAACGAGTTAACGCTTCAGAACGATGTGCAGAATCTGCTTCTATTGATCCGACGTCTCGGTTTTATAATAAACGAGGAGAAGTCGGATCTGGTGCCGTCCAAGTCATTCACACATCTGGGAATGAGCTTCGAGACGCACAACAATCTCATTCGTCTGCCGTTAACCAGAGCGAAATTAGTCGGTTGTTACGCTCTCTATTGTCTGCATGCAGACAAAGTCACAGCGAGGGAGTTCATGAGACTGATAGGTCTGTGCGGAGCCGCTGCGGATCTCATTCCGATGGGGCGGTTACGCACGCGTCCTCTCCAAATTTTCTTGACTCAGAATTGGAGTGTGAAAATTCATTCGCTCGACATAGACGTTCTCTTGTCAGATCAAGTGAAACGAGAGATTCAGACTTGGGCAAACATTCAGTGGTTAACTCAGGGAGTTCCGCTGCAGTTGCCGGATCCGAGTTTTACCATTATGACGGATGCCAGTCAAACAGGTTGGGGTGCATCATTGATCCCAACTGATTCGAGATGCCATGGTCTTTGGGATCCGCAATTCCTGGGCAAGCACATAAACATCAAGGAAATGATGTCAGTTTGGCTTGCGTTACGTCATTGGATGGACATTATTCACAATGCTCATGTCCAAATCTTATCCGACAATATGACAGTAGTGGCGTATATACGGAATCAGGGAGGCACTCATTCAGTTCCGTTGTTCAATCTAACGGAAAGAATCCTTCTGTTTGCTTTAGAACATCAGGTTCTACTTTCGGTCAGTCATATACCGGGTCGTCTGAACGTACTAGCAGACTCCCTTTCACGAAAGGGTCGCTTGTTGCCGTCGGAGTGGACTCTCAACAAACAAGTATTCAATCAGATTTGCTACCAATGGGAACGGCCAATGATAGACTTATTTGCGACACATCTCAACAATCAGTTGCAGACGTATGTGTCTCCGTGTCCGGATCCAAGAGCATTTGCAGTAGACGCTCTGTCGATCCCTTGGGACGGAATGATAGGATATGCGTATCCTCCAGAGCCGTTTATTCAGCAAGTATTGCTAAAGATAAAACAATCTCAATGCAAGATTCTGTTGGTAGCATCTCTGTCTCCACAGAGACCGTGGATAAATCTACTCAGGTGTCTGTTGTGGGACCTATCGCGAAAGCTTCCTCCATGGGAGGATCTTCTTTCGCCGGGGAAACCGCGTCAACTTCATCACAACCCGCAAGGTCTCAACCTTCACGTTTTTCCGTTGTGCGGTCCTTCTTGCATGGCAAGCACTTTACAGGACGAGCAGTGGACGCGATTTCTAACTGTAGGAGGACCTCCTCTTCGCTAAACTATGCAGCTAAGTGGAAGGTTTTTCGTCGTTGGTGTAGGGATCATTCTGTTGATATTTTTGATCCCTCCATACCAGACATTGCAAACTTTCTAGTATACTTGTTTGACGAAATCAAACTGCACCCTGTTACTATTAAGGGTTATAGGTCTATTTTATCTGATACCTATGCACATCATGATAGTTTACAAATTGGATCTAATGTCTCTTTATCTAAGTTAGTTAGAAACTTCTCGATAAATAGACCCAGAACTCTTAGGTTAATTCCTAAGTGGAATTTAGCTTGGGTTCTTCTTAAACTGAAGGAAAAGCCATTTGAACCTCTTGGGACAGTAGATTTCAAATTCTTGTCTTATAAGACAGCTTTTCTCTTAGCTTTCTCTTCTGCTAGAAGAGTCAGTGAGCTTCATGCACTGTCGGTGGATGATTCTCACTATCGTTGTGTCGGGAACACTATCACCTTCACTACTAATGTGGGATTTTTAGCTAAGAATCAGGCTCCTAATAAATATCCGGAACCTATTGTTATTAAGACCCTTCCGTCTTCAGACGGGCGTAGGCCTTTACTCTGTCCTGTTAGAGCGTTACGTATCTATAAACAGATATCTCAGTTTATCAGAAAGGGACGAAAGCGTTTCTTTCTGTCTCTGATGCCTAATAGAAATGACATTTCGGTCCATTCTATTGCTAGATGGATTCAATTAACTATCCGTACTGCTTATGAAAATTTATCTTCTTCTCAGCAGTCTGTGCTTAAGATTTCGGCTCATGAAGTAAGAGCTCTTTCTACATCTTGGGTTTACGCTAATAGTATTGCTATTACAGATTTAATGAAGGCTGCTTATTGGTCTCAGCCATCCACATTCACGAATTTTTATCTCAGAAATATTGAGTCCATTTCTGGAGGCCTGCATTGTTTAGGTCCGTTATCTGTTGCTCAGAATGTCGTCCTCTAAACAGTTGCAACTATAGTTATGCAGGCTTTCTGTTCCGGCAGTGACTCCGTCCGGCTGCCCTCTTCGCTCTGGGCTATTTGACCCAGGGCAAGGGGAGGGGGGGGGGGGGAGGGTGTTCCCTTAGGTCACCTGCTTTATAGTGAAAAGCAAGGGAATGCCTCCTCCGAAGTCAGTATTTCTGAGTCGTTTCCGGGATGGTTTTAAAGTGTAATATTAATGTTAAAAATTCATTCATGTCATATTTTTAAAGTGTAGCTCGGTGTGAAGCATTTGTATATGTCAAGTGTCAAACGGGCGTTAATATACAATCCTCGGACACTTTTAAAGAATATAAAGAGTCTCAATTCTCTGGACTAACTTTATTTATTGGCTTACTTTAAAAATAATTAGTATAAAGGGTTATACTGGATGTTAATAGAGAACATGAATGTTATTGTGCTCAATTATGAAGGGTATTGTATCTTTCTAATTTAACATAAAATAAGAAAGATACATGTAAAGCCTAATACTCCTTTTCTCCTTGAGGGGTTGACTCTATATTATATAGTTGAGCTTATTGGATTTTCCTCTATGTCCTAGGCCCTCCAGCCTTTTTACTATTCAGCTATGTCTGGGTCATTGGTACAGTATAAAAATGATAAAAAATTTATAGTAATTTATATATTTTTTATACTTACCAATGACCCAGACGGGGATGGCCCTCCCAGGAGTTGGGAACTCATACCTCCCCGCTGAGTACATAGTGCTGACCAGGCACTGCTTGTAAGAATGATAATTGGCGCCAATTTCGGAACGTCCTTGACACTGCGCATGCGCAGTAAGGGCAAAGTATGGAGGTCCTTCAGGACATGATTTCTTTTGGTTTTAGATGCAAATTTTGGGGATTGGGGGGCAAAATTTGTGTTTGGCCCTAGATTTTTAAGAGTTAGCGCCAGCTATGTCTGGGTCATTGGTAAGTATAAAAAATATATAAATTACTATAAATTTTTTAACTTTTTCAGTTTTAATCATTTTTTCGTTCATTACAATTTTAACTTTGTGATCTTATTATTATTATGAGTGGTGAAGTGAAAATAGGTGACTTAAAAAGCTCATCATTTTTAAAATCCACCCCCCCCCCCCCCCCTTCCATTTATACAGTGTTTCTTGATGAATAAAAAAGGGATTACACAATATATATTTAGTCATTTATTTCACATATTGGAAGTAGGCAACCGCAAAAATGCTTGTGTGGGATTAAAATTGTATGAGCAGTAGCTGGGCAAAAATATCTTGTATGTCAGACTTCCATGACTGATTACTGTGGTAAACAAGTTGCGTTTTACTGGTACAGTGGAGCCTACTTATTTGTACATCTCTTACTTGAATAATCCTGTTAACTGAATATAATTTTCTAACACAAAACTATTTGCCATACTTCAGTAGACGTTTGACATGTTAATTACATATAGGTTATAGAGTAAACTCCTGTTAATTGAATGAAAAATCTTGTAAAATGTTCAGAAATTAATGTCACAATCACCAAATTCCCCTTGTTTATAGACATATTTGGCCCCAGAATATCTAATATGGGCATTTAATCTGTCATATTTTGTTTGACAGTGCTCCATGAGTAGATGCCAAATTTCAAATTCTGTTACCTTCACATGAACTCATGAGATATATACAAATATGTCAAAAGTATTCATTTGCTGAATTTGACACACACTTGTAATTTTCAACTTTCTAATTGCTAGAACAGGTATACTTAGTTACTTGGGCAGCTGTAAAGTGATCATTCATTGAATGTCACTGCACCTCTTACAAAAGTTACATGTGAAAGATGTCAATTTAGCTAAAAATTTGGAAGTGTGACTTATTCATTGTTGTGACATATACACTGGCTGGTACGGTAGTATGTTTACAACTATCCGAAATTCTTGAAATAATTTTATGTGATTGTCCTGGAAAGTGCCTGAAATTCCCAAGAAAAGTCTATGAAAGTCTTACACAGAAAAAATGAAATTATTCTAATTTATGGAGAAAGTAACTTTTGAAAATGTCCATCATATGTACTACAGGTGCACTGTAGAATTCCTAAAATGTTTAATGAATTTTCTGGACAGAAAAAAAAAAAAAAATTAATTTGGAGTACATGTAAGTAAATTTTGATAATGTTTATAAGATGCACTAGATGCACTTGAGAATTCCATAACCCTTTTCCTAAAAAATCACCCTTGTCAACATATTTAACAAAATCCTGTTATATGATCCCCTCATTAGAACAGGTTTATTGATATGGTTTTGGTGAAATTTTTTAAAAACTTTGAAAAAAATATCAAATTTAGATATTGTGTGTTGGGTAAAGGGTTAAAGATAATGAATTATTTTTTTCCAGAGGAGGTCAGGAAGCCGAGGACACAGTACACAGCATGATCATTCATCCTCTGCGTGCAGAAAACTTTATTCTCTCAGTTTGCAAGGATCATAAACTCAGAATGTGGTCAACAAAGGTAAAACTTAGTTTAACTTTGAAGTGACCATATAATTTGAATACCTTGTCAGAATCTATTGAATTGATGAAAAGAGAATGATTAATATCTTTTCCTTGTTTTGATGTGAGAGACAGGAAGTTATAGCCAATCTGTTGTTAGCTCACCTGACTGAAAGTCAGGGTGAGCTATTGTAATCACTCTGTCTCTGGTTTGCCCGTCATCAATGATCATGGTGTTCACGTCTTTTCCTCCAAAATTGATTGACCGATTTCAGTTAAAGTTGAGGTGATCATTTGTTCTGACATAGCATTTTGTGTTTGTTCAAATCAACTTGCCTTCCGCATTGGGAGGGTGTGGGTGAAAATGCTCCCAAATTGTAAATCTTCCCAGGAACCAGTGGGTACAATGACTTCATATTTGGAACTGAGCTTCCTTTTGAGTAGAATCAAGTTTGTTCAAACAAATTTTGAGGAGCTACATTTGCCTTTTTAATGGGAGATGCAAGATATTGGGTCCCACCCAAAATTTCTGTATTTTTATACTGTACCAATGACCCAGACTTAGCTGGTGCTAACTCTAACAAAACCAGGGCCAAACACAAATTTTGCCCCCCAATCCCCAAAATTTGCATCCAAAACAAAAAGAAATCATGTCCTAAAGGACCTCCATACTACGCCTCTACTGATGCAGACGTCCCGAAATTGGCGCCAATTATCATTCTCTGTTTGGCCCTTCATCAGTCAACATCTCACTGATCTTTGTGCTTGTAAATCTCAGTTTAAAGGATGCCAGACACGTAATTTTTGGAGAAAATGTGATTCTAAGGAGGATAGAAGGAGGAGAGGAAAAAGAAGTGACAAAAAATAATCAGGGCTGTACTTAAAATTTTTTGATGAAATTATGTTAAGTTGCCTATTTTCGAGGCATGGGCCTCTTGTTGTCATTCTTGCTAATTGTTGCACTGCTTATTCAGTGTTTCCTCTTCCCTAGCCTTCTAAAGTCCCCCCTTGCAATTCTCCCATGCTTTTGGCATATTTTTGAGAAATTTCATTTCTAAAATTTCCTGGGAGAGTTGCTTGGTTACAGAATGTTTTCTGTTGTTTTCCCCATAGTTACGTTTTCACCCATGGGTGTATAACGTTTGTGTTCTGCATCTTCCATCTGATGTTCTGCAGATTCTCCCCTGGGAGTCTCTGTTTTGCATCAGATAGAGTGTAATTGATGACTGATTCCGGGCCAGTTTTTTCAGTGCCTGGAGTCATGTTTTCTGGTGTTTTTACACTTTGTTTTCATTGGCAACAGCCTTTTTTGAGGGGGGCTGTTTGCCTTTGCTGTAGTTTATCTCACTATAAGATACATTTATATTATCCAAAAGTGTCTCATTAATTATTTAATATAAATTTAAAATTTTTGACCACACTTTGCCATCGGATCCATCGGGGCTCAACGTTACTTTTCAGCAACTTGGGCTTCGCTGAAAAAATATTTTTTCAAAATTATTTTGTTTTGCAATTGTTTTTTCATTTATTAATGGATCATGTTATTATGTATCTTTGTGTCAGGGGTTTTTACGAGTAACTAGGACTTATTGTTGTTCTTTCACAATGAAGGGACGTTGTTCAAATTGTAATAGGAAGAAATCTTCCTCTGACTTTCATGATCATTGTATTAATTGTAGTCAGTGTTCTCGCATTAATCCCTGTCCTATATGTGAACATTGGGATGAGAAACATTGGAAACGTGTGTCACGATATGTTGTTTCTGGAGAAAGAGCGATGCCGGCTCTTTCTCCACAAGGTCACTCTACTCTCTCAGTTTCTATTTCAGAGGAACCAGAACAGGGTGATGTTTCCATGTTATCTTCTTCAAGTGTGCGTCCGTCGTCACAAATGAATTCAGAGCTAGCGGCAAAAGTGCTCATGGAGATTAGACAAATGTCGTCCGCTAGCTCGCCCGGTGTAGCGTCCATTCACCGAATGGTTCGGCAGCCGGGTTCGTCCGATGCGGTCCAAGAGGAAATTTTGGGTGATGCGAGCACTATAAACATAATAGATGCACACCCAGTGACGGCGGATAGTAAGCGAGAACGGAGGAAGCCTTTGAGTCCAGTTCCTAGCTCAGGTCCAGCCGGGCCGCGAGCGAGAGAGGCCCCTCTCTCGTACAACAACATCTGGGACCAGATGTTGTGGTACAAAATGTGTCTTTAGCGGAGCATACGTCCGTCGCTCGGGACGCTCCGTTGTATAAGCAGTCCGCAGAGACTGTTAAGGCTTCCTCTTCTCGTCAGCGCACACGACCGCACCTTGGCTGCGTGACCGCCGATATATTACCAGCTTCGCCGATCAAGGATTCTTCGGCGACCAGCTCACACCATCCGGCAGCCAGGGATTCGAGACCGATGGACTCCGGACGTTCGCATAGGAAAAGTATGCGGGAGCCATCTGATGCGGAGCTGCCCTCGGCGAAGCAGCGAAAGACTGCGCCTCCTCAGGTCTCGACGCCGGACATTCTTGTGCAGATAGCACAGCTTATCGCAGCATCCCAGCAGCCGACAGAAACGGTGTCGGATCGAGAATTATCCGACGGCGCTGGGTCGGTACGCTCCGCCGAAGCATCGGGGACGGACGACCGGGAACATCATGAGGTCCGACCGGATGGTGAAAGGGATACGGATGACTTGGAGCTATCCCTTTCGGAACAACATAAAGCTGCTGTGGACTTCATCCGGCACTTTCTCCCTCAAGTTGTTCCGTCGGGCCAGACTGCTGCGCTTCCGGACAAGAGAATTATAGCGTCATTGGACTCTGATTTTTTTGAGCGGTTCAGGGACATCGCTCCCGAGTTTCCGTCGCAGTCCAATAATGTTACAAGAACATTTGAATTATTGAACGACGCTATATTTAAACTTGCTTCCAGGACGGGGAAAGCAGGTTTCTTGTCCGCTAATACTCTCAACCTGCCTTTCATTAATGCAAGGAATAAATTCGATACGGCAGGACAGGGTATACCGAGAGTTCCTCTGCGTATGGACGATGAGGTGGAAGACTTAGAGCTATCATTACCGTCATCAGCTTCTATTCCAACCGCGGTGTTGGAAACAGCTATTGCGTCTAACAGAGCCAATTTAGATGCCTTATCTTACACAGATCACCTTACTAAGGCGTTATCACTGCGCCTTCAGGGGAAAGAGTTTCAGGATATACAATCCTCTTTAAGACTTCTTTCAAGGGCAGTAGCTTATTCCACGTGTAACTCCGCCCTTTCAGTGGCAAATCTGGAGTTGGTTAGACGTGACACAGCCCTAGCTACATCCACACTAGTGGATTCTAAGGTGAAGAACTCTCTTAGAGTCGCTTCGGTCTCAGGAGAACTTCTCTTTGACGGCAAGCTTTCCGCAATTTATGATAAAATTACAAAGAAAGCTAAGGATTCTCTGTCGTTCAAATCTGCTCCTAAGAAGTCGGATACAGCAGACATGAATAAGACAGGCACTTCTGGGTCTAATGCGCCCAAGAGAGGTTCCTATAGAGGTTCCGGTGCGTCCTCTTGGTCTTATTCGAGAGATCGTCACGATAGCGACTCTCGTTCGGGACGTCCTTCAGGCCGGGACAATCGGTCGGACGCCCCGAGGTCGACGGGGCGAGGTGCGGGTCGTGGAAGACGTGGTTTCTCCTACCGCAGGCCTCGCAGGTCCAGGAGGTGATGGCTTAAACCTCTATCGCGTTCCGGTTGGCGGAAGGTTGTCGAGCTTTTCACAAGAATGGGCGTCGATTACGGACGACCCTTGGGTGAGAGGAGTGACTTTGGAAGGTCTAAAGATATCCTTCAAACGAAAGCCTCCATTAACTCGAAGTCCAAAGTGGACTCATCTTCCGTCAAATCCGCAGAAAGGAGACGCTCTGTTATCAGAGGTGCAGTCTCTTTTAATGAAGAACGCGGTAGAGGTCGTAGAAAACCAGGAATCTCCGGGATTCTACAGCCATCTGTTTCTGGTTCCGAAACCAGACGGCTCGTTCCGTCCAGTCATAGATTTGAGCTGGATAAACAAGCTGATCGTCGCTCCGAAGTTTTATATGGAGACGATTCGAACGGTCAGAGCGAGTATTCGGGTGAACGATTATGCAACGAGCATAGATCTCAAAGATGCGTACTTTCACGTCATGGTACATCCGACATTCCGAAAGTATCTACGCTTCGCAGTCCTAGGAGTGGTGTATTGATTCCGGGCGATGTGCTTCGGATTGAATCTAGCACCCTGGGCTTTCACTCGGGTAATGAACTCGGTAATGATCTACTTCCGAGCTCATTCGTCTGCGGTAACGTCGGCCTACCTGGACGACATTCTTCAGAGGTACGGCAACGAGTTAACGCTTTAGAACGATGTTCAGAATCTTCTTCTATTGCTCCGACGTCTCGGTAAACGAGGAGAAGTCAGATCTGGTGCCGTCCAAGTCATTCACTCATCTGGGAATGAGCTTCGAGACGCACAACAATCTCGTTCGTCTGCCGTTAACCAGAGCGAAATTAGTCAGTTGTTACGCTCGCTATTGTCTGCACGCAGACAAAGTCACGGCGAGAGAATTTATGAGACTGATAGGTCTGTGCGGAGCCGCCGCGGATCTCATTCCGATGGGGCGGTTACGCACACGCCCTCTTCAAATTTTCCTGACTCAGAATTGGAGTGTGAAAAATTCATTCGCTCGATGTAGACGTTCTCTTGTCAGATCAAGTGAAACAAGAGATTCAGACTTGGGCAAACATTCAGTGGTTAACTCAAGGAGTTCCGCTGCAGTTGCCGGATCCGAGTTTTACCGTTATGACGGATGCCAGTCAAACAGGTTGGGGTGCATCATTAATCCCAACGGATTCGAGATGCCAGGGTCTTTGGGATCCGCAATTCCTGTGCAAGCACTTAAACATCAAGGAAATGATGTCAATTTGGCTTGCGTTACGTCACTGGATGGACATTATTCACGATGCTCATGTCCAAATCCTATCCGACAATACGACAGTAGTGGCGTATATACGGAATCAGGGAGGCACTCATTCAGTTCCGTTGTTCAATCTAACGGAAAGAATCCTTCTGTTTGCGTTAGAACATCACGTTCTTCTTTCGGTCCGTCACATACCGGGTCGTCTGAATGTGCTAGCAGACTCCCTTTCACGAAAGGGTCGCTTGTTGCCGTCGGAGTGGACTCTCAACAAACAAGTATTCAATCAGATTTGCTACCAATGGGAACGGCCAATGATAGACTTATTTGCGACACATCTCAACAATCAGTTGCAGACGTATGTGTCTCCGTGTCCGGATCCAAGAGCATTTGCAGTAGACGCTCTGTCGAGCCCTTGGGACGGAATGATGGGATATGCGTATCCTCCAGCGCCGTTAATTCAACAAGTATTGCTAAAGATAAAACAATCTCAATGCAAGATTCTGTTGGTAGCATCTCTGTCGCCACAGATAAATTTACTCAGGTGTCTGTTGTGGCACCTACTGCAGAAGCTTCCTCCACGGGAGGATCTTCTTTCTCAGGGGAAATCGCGCCAACTCCATCACAACCCGCAAGGTCTCAACCTTCACGTTTTTCCGTTGTGCGGTCCTTCTTGCATGGCAAGCACTTTACAGGACGAGCAGTGGACGCGATTTCTAACTGTAGGAGGACCTCCTCTTCGGTAAACTATGCGGCTAAGTGGAAGGTTTTTCGTCGTTGGTGTAGGGATCATTCTGTAGATATATTCGATCCCTCTATACCAGACATTGCAAACTTTCTAGTATACTTGTTTGACGAAATCAACTGCAGCCTGTTACTATAAAGAGTTATAGATCTATGTTATCTGATACCTATGCACATCATGATAGTTTACAAATTGGATCTAATGTCTCTTTATCGAAGTTGGTTAGAAACTTTTCGATAAATAGACCCAGAACTCTTAGATTAATTCCTAAGTGGAATTTAGCTTGGGTTCTTCTTAAATTGAAGGAAAAGCCATTTGAACCTCTTGGGACAGTAGATTTCAAATTCTTATCTTATAAGACAGCTTTTCTCTTAGCTTTCTCTTCTGCTAGAAGAGTCAGTGAGCTTCATGCACTATCGGTGGATGATTCTCATTATCGTAGTGTTGGGAACACTATCACCTTCACTACTAATGTGGGTTTTTTAGCTAAGAATCAGGCTCCTAATAAATATCCGGAACCTATTGTTATTAAGGCTCTTCCGTCTTGAGACGGGCGTAGGCCTTTACTCTGTCCTGTTAGAGCATTACGTATCTATAAACAGAGATCTCAGTTTATCAGAAAGGGACGGAAACGTTTCTTTCTGTCTTTGATGCCTAATAGAAAGGACATTTCAGTCCATTCTATTGCTAGATGGATTCAGTTAACTATCCGTACTGCTTATGAAGATTTATCTTCTTCTCAGCAGTCTGTGCTTAAGATTTCTGCTCATGAAGTAAGAGTTCTTTCTACTTCCTGGGCTTATGCTAATAGTGTTGCTATTACAGATTTAATGAAGGCTGCTTATTGGTCTCAGCCATCCACATTTACGAATTTTTATCTCAGAAATATTGAGTCCATTTCTGGAGACCTGCATTGTTTAGGTCCGTTATCTGTTGCTCAGAATGTCGTCCACTAAACAGTTGCAACTATAGTTATGCAGGCTTTCTGTTCCGGCAGTGACTCCGTCCGGCTGCCCTCTTCGCTCTGGGCTATTTGACCCAGGGCAAGGGGAAGGGGGGGGGGGGGGGCGGGTGTTCCCTTAGGTCACCTGCTTTATAGTGAAAAGCAAGGGAATGCCTCCTCCAAGTCAGTATTTTTGAGTCGCTTCCGGGATGGTTTTAAAGTGTAATATTAATGTTTAAATTCATTCATGTCTTATTTTTAAAGTGTAGCTCGGTGTGAAGCATTTGTATATGTCAAGTGTCAAACGGGCTTTAATATACAATACTCGGACACTTTTAAATGACTATAGAGAGTCTCAATTCTCTGGACTACTTTATTTATTGGCTTGCTTTAAAAATAATTAGTATAAGGGTTATACTGGATGTTAATAGAGAACATGAATGTTATTGTGCTCAATTATTAAGGGTAGTGTATCTTTCTAATTTAATATTAAATAAGAAAGATACATGTAAAGCCTAATACTCCTTTTCTCCTTAAGGGGTTACCTCTTTACTATATAGTTGAGCTTATTGGATTTTCCTCTATGTCCTAGGCCCTCCAGCCTGTTTACTATTCAGCTAAGTCTGGGTCATTGGTACAGTATAAAAATGTTAAAAAATTTATAGTAATTTATATATTTTTTATACTTACCATTGACCCAGACGGGGATGGCCCTCCCTGGAGTTGGGAACTCTTGCCTCCCCGCTGAGTACATAGCGCTGACCAGGCACTGCCAGTAAGAATGATAATTGGCGCCAATTTCGGGACGTCTGCGTCACTGCACATGCGCAGTAGAGGCGTAGTATGGAGGTCCTTTAGGACATGATTTCTTTTTGTTTTGGATGCAAATTTTGGGGATTGGGGGGCAAAATTTGTGTTTGGCCCTGGTTTTGTTTGAGTTAGCACCAGCTAAGTCTGGGTCATTGGTAAGTATAAAAAATATATAAATTACTATAAATTTTTTAACTTTCTGAATGATTTCTCTGTGGGAACCCTAGGAGCTAAAAATGGAAATATTTGCAAATGCCCATATTTTCTAAACTACACAGACCAGAGATCTGTTTTTTGCTATGAAGCATCCTTGGGACCAGTAGAATGGAGTGGCACAAAAATTGCTCTCAGTTGTGTCATAGTGGACTACTGTTAGGGGAATTGAAAGAACTGCTGAGTCAGCATATTTGTAAACGTAAAAAAAATCTTCTTCAGAACCCCTGATCAGAATCTTTTGATATTTGGTATGCAGCATTCATATGGAGGGTGGGGAAGCTCATATCAGTTTGTTGAAATTAAGCCCCTTGGTTCATATTTGGGCTCAATACAGGAGCCCATATTGTTAACTTGGTGCAATATGAGGAATAATCTATAAAAATCTTTTTGAGATCTACCACTCAGACTCTTTTGATATTTGGCATTCAGTATCCTCAGGGAGGTTAGATTTAAGTTTGTTCAAACCAAGTCCCTTTGTTAATATTTGGGCTCCCCATTGGAACCTGAATTTTAATGGAGTCCAATATGAGGATTAATCTTTAAAACTCTCTTTCTCCAAAACCACTAGTCAGAATCTTTTGAACATTATGACATCATTCCTTCCTTAAGCAATTGGTTGCAACCAGGGAATCCCTGGTTGAAACACAATACACGCCCTTCACCTTTGGGGGGGGGGGGGGGGGGTTCTCCCTTATAAAAATGTACCATGGTAAACCATGATTTACCATGGTTTACCATGGTACTTTTTTATAAGGGCTGTTTCAACCAATCGCATAAGGAAGGAATGACGTCATAATGTTTAAAAATACCAAACATGGCTGCCAGTTTCTTTCTCTTACAATTATCCCTCTTTCTGTCAAATATTCAGGATATGCCATATTGTTCTCACAAGGCGAGATAGACTAAGACCGGCAAGTAAATCGTTTGCCGATCATATAGTACTCTAATGTACTGAATAATAGTGTTGGCACTATTATTTATTAATTTTGGAGAAAAATTCCAACCATCACTTTTATTTGGTAATGAGACAAAAAGTGAAAACGCCATCACTATTATTTATATTTTGTGAAAATGCAAGCCATCCAGGGATTTTTCTGGGTGACGACAGGTGCCGAATATAGGCCCCATTCCCAATGAGATTTTGGCATTATTTTTCCTAATTTCTAACATTAAATTCCCATTTATCAATTTGTTCACAACATTTATGAACATTTACAGCAAATTTAGGCCTTCTTATGCTGATAAAGGAACTATCAAACCATAATTTAAAATAAAAAAAAAACTTTTTTATTTTTAATGTGCCTGTATAGAAAAAATGTGTACTTTCTAAACCCTACAGAGTCAACAGGATTCCCAATTTGGTCCAGTAAGATGGCTATTTTCCCAATTGCATGGGCCCGTGGCCCCATTCCCAATACACCCGGTCCTACTAATTACCAACCAAAACAGTCCAAAGCCGTCCAAAACAGTCCAAAACCATCCAAAACCGACCAAAAGTTCTAATTACCGACCAAAATACCGACCAAAAGACCGTAAGTACCGACCCCAAAAATAAATGAGTACGACCAAAAATATATATTTTTATACTGTACCAATGACCCAGACATAGCTGGTGCTAACTCTTAAAATATAGGGCCAAACACAAATTTTGCCCCCCAATCCCCAAAATTTGCATCTAAAACTAAAGAAAACATGTCCTGAAAGGCCCTCCACACTTCGCCCCTACTGCGCATGCGCAGTGTCAAGGACGTTCCGAAATTGGCGCCATTTATCATTCTAAGTTTGGCCCTTCATCAGTTAACATCTGACTGATCTTTGTGCTTTTAAATCTCAGTTTAAATGATGCCAGACACATAAATATTAGTGAAATGGTGATTCTAAGGAGGATAGAAAAGGAGGAGAGGAAAAGAATGTGTGACAGAATATTATCAGGGCTGTAACTTAAAATTTTTTAATGAAATTATGTTAAGTTACCTATTTTCAAGGCAGCAGCCATTTTGTTGTCATTCTGATTATTTAGTTACACTGTTTTTTCAAGTGTTTTCCTCTCTCCCTGTCCTTTAAGTTCCCCCTTGCTATTCTCCCATGCTTTTGGCATAGTTTCTGTAATTATTATTACTAAAATTTCTTGGGAGTTTTAGCTGAATAACAGAATGAATTCTGTTCTTTCCCCATGTTTACGTCTTCACCTACGGGTGGTTAGGCGTTGTGTTCTGCATCTACCATCTGATGTTCTGCAGTTTCTTCCCTGGAAGTCTCTGTTTTGCATCAGATGGTGTATTTTTGGTAACTGATTTCGGGCCTGGGTGCCTGGAGTCTTATTTTAGTGTTTTTACACTCATTGTTTACATTTACAACAGCCCTCTGTGTGAGGGGGGGATTTCTAAATAATAATATCTTTATGTTATTTTAATCATAGCTAGATACATTATTATTGTTCGTAAGTGTTGAATAAATTGTTTAAAATATTTTTAAAATTTTTGTCCACACTTAGGCTTGGGATCCATTGGGGCTCAACGTTACTTTTCAGAAACTTGGGCTGTTCTGAAAAAATATTTTTTCAAAATATTTTGATTTCAATTATTTTTTCTATATTAATGGATCATATTATTATTATGTATTTTGATTGTCAGGGGTTAGTGCGAGTACCAGGACTTGTTTTCTTTTCACATTGAAAGGATATTGATCAATTGTTTTAAGAGGAAGTCTTCCTCTGACCTTATTATCATTCTATATGTGGTCAGTGTACTCGCATTAACTCCTGTTCTGTATCGTATGATTTCGATGACAATATGGGAAGCGTATGTCACGGTATGTTGTTGGGGATTTGGACACTCCGGTCCTTTCCCCGCAGGGTCACTCTACTTTATCAATTTCTATTTCAGACGATCAAGATTAGGGTGATGTATCTGTGATGTCTTCCAACAGTGTGCCTCCGTCGTCACAATTAATGAAGGGCTAGCGGAAAAGTGCTCATGTAATACGCCAATTGCCTAAGAGGACCCTAGTAGGTTCGACGGCCTTTGACGTCCGCTAGCTCGCCCGGTGTAGCGTCCATTCACCGAATGGTTCGGCAGCCGGGTTCGTCCGTTGCGGTCTAGAAGGAATTTTGGGGTGATGCGAGCACTATAAAATTAACTTAATGCACACCCAGTGACGGCGGATCGGAGGGAGAACGGAGGAAGCCTTTTAGTCCGGTTCATAGCTCGTTCCGGTCCATCCGGACGGCAAGCGAGAGAGGCCCCTCTCTCGTTCAACAACATCTGGCCCCAGATGTTGTGGTACAAATGTGTCGCTAGCGGAGCATACGTCCGTCGCTCGGGACGCTCCGTTGTATAGGCAGTCCGCTGAGACTGCTAAGGCTTCCTCTTCTCGTCAGCGCACACGACCGCACCTTGGCTGCGTGACCGCCGATATATTACCAGCTTCGCCGATCAAGGATTCTTCGGCGACCAGGTCACACCATCCGGCAGCCAGGGATTCGAGACCGATGGACTCCGGACGTTCGCATAGGAAAAGTATGCGGGAGCCATCTGATGCGGAGCTGCCCTCGGCGAAGCAGCGATAGACTGTGCCTCCGCAGGTCTCGACGCCGGACATTCTTGTGCACATAGCACAGCTTATCGCAGCATCCCAGCAGCCGACAGAAACGGTGTCGGATCGAGAATTATCCGACAGCGCTGGGTCGGTAGCCGGGGACTCGAGGCCTGCAGACTCCGGACGTTCGCATAGGAAGTGTGCGGGAGTCAACGTACACGGAGCTTCCAGCGGCAGTGCATCGTAAGTCCGCTACTGCACAGGCCTCGGGAACGGACGTGCTTTCCTTAATAGCACAGTTTATCGCAGCATCCCAGCATCAACTGAATCTGTCGCATACATTTTATCCGACGATGCTGGGTCGGGACGCTCCGCGGAAGCGGGTACGGACGTCCGAAAGTTTCATCCGGTCCGACGGGATACCGAAAGGGATTCGGAGGATTTCAAGCTTTCCCTTTCGGAACAACATATGCTGCGATGCCGGATAAGAAACTGATAGCGTCGGTGGACTTAGAAATTTTTGGTTCGGTTCAGGGACATCGTCCCTCAGTTCCGACATAGTCCAATAATGTCACACAAACTTTCGAATTATTGAACGACGCTATATATATTATTATTTTATGCTTGCTATCCAAGCATTTCTGGTTTCTTGTTTGAAGAGTTATGGAGATGTCTTTCAAAGTGTGCCTCTGTCGTCATAGTTAATGAAGAGTTAGCGGCAATAAGTGCTCATGGAATATGTCTATCGCTTACAGAGTGACATTCGCTAGCTCACCCGGTGTAGCATACATTCATCGAATGGTTCGGCTGCCGGGTTCGTCCGTTGCGGTCTAGGAAGGAGATTTGGGTGATGCGAGCACTTTAATTACTTTAGTACTCACCCAGTGACGGCAGATTGAGGACAGATCGGAGGAAGCCAACAACATAGGGGACCGCATGTTGTGGTTCAGATATTTTACATTCGGAGCATATGTCCGTTGCTCGGGACGCTCCGTTATATTGACAGTCCGAGAGACTGTCTTTAATGCTTCCTCATCCTCACAGCAGGGCACACGACCGCACATTGGCTACGTGACCTCGAGTATCCGATCAGTTTCGGCATTCAGTGATTCCACAGCGAATAGGTCGCGCCATCCGGTAGCCAAGGGACACGAGGCCTATACACTCCGTTCGCTCGCATATTGGAAGTATGCACGGGGTAACGATCTCGGAGCTTCCTGCGGCAATGCATCGTAAGACCGCTGCTCCTCAGGCCTCAGTGACGGACGTGCTATCCGAGTTAGCACAGTTGTTTCGCAGCATCCCAGCAATTGACAGTTTCTCGGTCGAATCAGGAATTATCCGACGGCGCTGGGTCGGTGCGGTCCGCGGTTGCATCAAGCTACGGACGACCGAACGCTTTATAGGGTCCGACAGGATGGCGAAAGGGATTCGAAAGATTTCGAGTTTTCCCTTTAGTACTATCGGAAGATGCCTTTCATATCTTCTGGCATTTCTTCCAGTGATTATTTTTCGGACTTCATTGCTGCGATCTTGGATAAGAGACTTATAGCGTCATTGGACTCGAATTTTTCGATCGGTACAGGGACTTTGTCCCTGACTTACCGACGCAGTCCAATATTGTCATTACAACATGTGTTTTATTTTTCGACGCTATATATTTATATATATATACAAGCCTGCTACTAAGCATGATAGTTTAGTTTCTTGTCCGCGTGGCTCATTTCTGCCTTTTTATCTTTTTTACAAATAGTTTATTTTGGCAGAGCAGGGCATACCGAGAGTTCATATGCGTCTAGACGGTGTGATTAAAGACTGCATATATTCTTTTTCGCCGTTTATGTCTTTTCCAATTTTAATGTTGGGAACGACATTATGTATTGTAGACTTAACTTAGACGCTTTATTATACGTAATCCGCCTTACTGAGGCGTTATCATTACGTCTTCAAGAAAAGATTTACGGGATATTATTCTCAATGTAATTTCTTTTGAGGGCAGTAGTTTGTTCACGTATAACTCCGCCCTTCAGTGGCTGATTGGAGTTGGTTAGACGTGACGCAGCCCTAGCTACATCCACGCGTGGATAGTAGGTTAAGAACTCTCTCAGAGTCGCTTCGTTCTCGGAGGAGCTTCTCTTCGACGGCAACTTTCCAGCAATCCATGAATTGCTCGATTTATACATTCTCTTGTCTATCTAGTGTTACAAGAGATTCAGACTGGGGCAAACATTCGGTGGTTGACTCAGAGAGTGCCGCCGCAGTTGCCGGACCCGAGTGTGGCTGTTATGACGGTTGCCAGTCAAACAGATTGGGATATATACTGATCCCTACGGATTCGAAGTGCCAGGGTCTTTGGGTTCCGCAGTCTTTTAGCTATCAGTTTAACTTCCGCGGAATAATGTTTTTTAGGCTTGCTTTATGTCATTGCATGAACATTATTCAGAAACGCATGCCCAAATTCCTGTCCTTTAATTCGACAGTAGTGGCGTATCTCCGGAACCAGGGAGGCACTCTTTCGTTTCCGTTATTCAATTTAATGGAAAGAATCCGTCTGTTGGTTATAGTACACCAAGTTCAGTTTTGGTCTGTCATATTCTGGGTCGTCTGATTGTTTTATCGCACTCCCGTTCTCTTACGGGTCGCTTGTTGCTGTCAGAATGGACTCTCAACAAACAAGTATTCAATTAGATTTGCTATCTATGGGAGCGCCCAATGATGTTTTATTTATGACACAGCTTGCTAATTAATTGCAGACGTATGTGTTGACTTGTCCAGATCTCTGAGCTAATACTGTTAACGCTCTATTGATCTATAGGACGGAATGATAGGATACGCGTATCCTCCGGCGCTGTTGTTTTAGCAGGTATTGCTAAGATAAACAACCACAATACATTTCTGTTGATAGCATCTCTATCTTCACAGAGATCATGAGTAATTTACTCTCTTGTCTACTGTGGATCTTAACGTGAAATCTTCCTCTATGTGAGGATCTTTTTTCACTGGGTAAATCGTGTCATCTTTATCACAACCAGCTAGGTCGCAACCTTCATGTATTCCGTTGTGTGGTCCGTATTGCATTGTAAGCACTGTACTGGACGAGCTTTGGATGCGATTTCTTACTATAGGAGATCCTCTTCTTCGCTATTCTATGCGACTAAAGTGGAGGCTCTTCCGTCGTGGTGTAGGGATCATTATGTTCATATTGTTGATCCCTCTATACTACTCATTGCTATTTTTAGCTCACCTGAGCAAAGCTCAAGGGGAGCTTTACTAATCACTTTCCGTCCGTCGTCCGTCGTCGTCCGTCGTCGTCCGTCGTCGTCGTCGTCGTCCGGCGTTAACTTTACATTATCGACTTCTCCTCCTAAACCACTAGCCCAATTTTATTCAAATGTTGGCTAAATGATTATTACCTAATGCCAATTCAGATTTGTTCAAATGAAGTTGCCCCTCCTCCTGGGTGGTGCCACGCCCCCAAGGGGCACCAAAATCTTTGTAAATCTTCTTCTCATGAACCAGCAGTAGCAGAGACTTGATATTTGGTGTGCAGCTTCCTTTTGAGGTGTAGACTCAGATTTGTTCAAGAGAAGTTTGTGGGGCTATACTTGGCGTTGTTATGAGAGGGGCAAAATTTTTTGCCCCGCCCAAAATTTCTATTTTCCAAACCGAGAGGCTGATTTGAACCAAATTTTATGTGAGGGCTTATTGGGTCATGAGTACTTGATTTATGCAAAAAAAAATTTTCCTGCAGCCCCGTGGGAACCGCAGGAGCTAAAAATAGAAAAAATTTAAAACGCCCATATCTCCAAAACTGCACGGCACTGAGAATTTTTATTTGGTGTGCAGCTTCCTTAGGACCAACAGAAAGGATTGGTAAAAAAAAATTGCCATCGGTTTTATCATAGGGTACAGTTTCGGGACTTTGAAAAAGTGCTGAGTCAGCACTTTTTAACACTGTAGGCAATGGGAAAAACATTAAAAAATCTTCTTCTCCAGATCCAGCAGGCAGAATCTTTTGATATTTGGTATGCAACATTGTAGGGTGGATCTGATTCAAGTTTGTTCAAATCGGCCCCCTGGGTTCATATTTGGGCTCAGTATAGGAGCCCGATTTCGAACTTAGTGCATTTCAGGCAAATTTCTTAAAAAATCTTCTTCTCCAGATCCAGCAGGCAGAATCTTTTGATATTTGGTATGCAACATTGTGGGGTGGATTTGATTCAAGTTTGTTCAAATCGGCCCCCTGGGTGTATATTTGGGCTCAGTATAGGAGCCCAAATTTGAACTTACTGCATTTCAGGCAAATTTCTTTGAAAATCTTCTTCTCCAGATCCAGCAGGCAGAATCTTTTGATATTTGGTATGCAACATTGTAGGGTGGATCTGATTCAAGTTTGTTCAAATCGGCTCCCTAGATTCATATTTGGGCTCACTATAGGAGCTCGAATTCAAATTTAGTGCATTTCAGGCAAATTTCTTCAAAAATCTTCTTCTCCAGATCCAGCAGGCAGAATCTTTTGATATTTGGTATGCAACGTTGCGGGGTAGATCTGATTCAAGTTTGTTCAAATCGGCCCCCTGGATACATATTTGGGCTTACTATAGAAGCCCGAATTCGAACTTAGTGCATTTCAGGCAAATTTCTTAAAAAATCTTCTTCTCCAGATCCAGCAGGCAGAGTCTTTTCATATTTGGTAAGCAACATTGTGGGGTGGATCTGATTCAATATTGTTCAAATCGGCCCCCTGGGTTCATATTTGGGCTCAGTATAGGAGCCCGATTTCGAACTTAGTGCATTTCAGGCAAATTTCTTAAAAAATCTTCTTCTCCAGATCCAGCAGGCAGAATCTTTTGATATTTGGTATGCAACATTGTAGGGTGGATCTGATTCAAGTTTGTTCAAATCGGCCCACTGGGTTCATATTTGGGCTCAGTATAGGAGCCCGATTTCGAACTTAGTGCATTTAGGCAAATTTCTTAAAAAATCTACTTCTCCAGATCCAGAAGGCAGAATCTTTTGATATTTGGTATGCAACATTGTAGGGTGGATCTGATTCAAGTTTGTTCAAATCGGCTTCCTAGATTCATATTTGGGCTCACTATAGAAGCTCGAATTTGAACTTAGTGCATTTCATGCAAATTTCTTCAAAAATCTTCTTCTCCAGATCCAGCTGGCAGAATCTTTTCATATTTGGTAAGCAACATTGCGGGGTGGATCTGATTCAAGTTTGTTCAAATCGGCCCCCTGGGTTTATATTTGGGCTCAGTATAGGAGCCCAAATTTGAACTTAGTGCATTTCAAGCAAATTTATTAAAAAATCTTCTTCTCCAGATCCAGCAGGCAGAATCTTTTGATATTTGGTATGCAACATTGTGGGATGGATCTGATGCAAATTTGTTTAAATCGGCTCCCTAGCTTCATATATGAGCTTACTATAGAAGCTCGAATTCGAACTTAGTGCATTTCAGGCAAATTTCTTAAAAAATCATCTTCTCCAGATCCAGCAGGCAGAATCTTTTGATATTTGGTATGCAACATTGCGGGGTGGATCTGATTCAAGTTTGTTCAAATCGGCCCCCTGGATTCATTTTTGGGCTCACTATAGAAGCTCGAATTCAAACTTAGTGCATTTCGGGCAAATTTCTTCAAAAATCTTCTTCTCCAGATCCAGCAGGCAGAATCTTTTGATATTTGGTATGCAACATTGCGGGGTGGATCTGATTCAAGTTTGTTCAAATCGGCCCCCTGGATTTATATTTGGGCTTAATATAGAAGCCCGAATTCGCACTTAGTGCATTTCGGGCAAATTTATTAAAAAATCTTCTTCTCCAGATCCAGCAGGCAGAATCATTTGATATTTGGTATGCAACATTGTGGGGTGGATCTGATTCAAGTTTGTTCAAATCGGCTTCCTAGATTCATATTTGGGCTCACTATAGAAGCTCGAATTCGAACTTAGTGCATTTCAGGCAAATTTCTTAAAAAATCATCTTCTCCAGATCCAGCAGGCAGAATCTTTTGATATTTGGTATGCAACATTGCGGGGTGGATCTGATTCAAGTTTGTTCAAATCGGCCCCCTGGATTCATATTTGGGCTCACTATAGAAGCTCGAATTCAAACTTAGTGCATTTCGGGCAAATTTCTTCAAAAATCTTCTTCTCCAGATCCAGCAGGCAGAATCTTTTGATATTTGGTATGCAACATTGCGGGGTGGATCTGATTCAAGTTTGTTCAAATCGGCCCCCTGGATTCATATTTGGGCTTAATATAGAAGCCCGAATTGCACTTAGTGCATTTCGGGCAAATTTATTAAAAAATCTTCTTCTCCAGATCCAGCAGGCAGAATCTTTTGATATTTGGTATGCAACATTGTGGGGTGGATCTGATTCAAGTTTGTTCAAATCGGCTTCCTAGTTTCATATTTGGGCTCACTATAGAAGCTCGAATTCGAACTTAATGCATTTCAGGCAAATTTCTTAAAAAATCTTCTTCTCCAGATCCAGCTTCAGAATCTTTTCATATTTGGTAAGCAACATTGTGGGGTGGATCTGATTCAAGTTTGTTCAAATCGGCCCCCTGGGTTTATATTTGAGCTCCGTATAGGAGCCCAAATTTTAACTTAGTGCATTTCAGGCATATTTCTTAAAAAATCTTCTTCTCCTGATCCAGCAGGCAGAATCTTTTGATATTTGGTATGCAACATTGTGGGGTGGATCTGATTGTGATTCATGAACGTATTTATTTGTAAAGTTGATAGAATCTTAGACAAAATTTGCAGAAAAGATCTACTATAGAAGGGGTGGTATCCAGGGTGAACCGTTTACCCAAATCTAGCAGTACTAATGCATTATTCACACAAATCTCCATTCAAATTTTATGACCCCTCATTGGAACACACGCATTCAGCTCATTCCAACAAAGGTCATATGCCATGTTTTCGAGACAAAGGAATAAAAATTTTAGTTATTCATGAAATTTTTAGGCAACTGTTGTCTGTTATTCACATTGCTTCATGAAATTTCAGTACTTTTAGAAGTTACCTCAGTAATCAAGGGTTAATTCCCCTTAATTAAATGTCGCCTCTAAAAAACAACCACTTTGCATATCTTACCTTTTTACCAGCATAACTGCCAAAACTTGTCAGCATTCTTCGCAAAAATCGCTATTCAAATTTTAATTTTTGTCTCTTAAACATACATGTACTTATCGCTTGTAAATACCCCATTGGAATGAGCTTTTTGCACACATTCCAATGAGAGGTCGCATACCATGCTTTTTGAGTCAAAAAAGCAATTTTTTTAGTTATTCCAGAATTTCGTACGTAAAACACAGCTTTATGACTTCACATTAAAATGAGCTCTCTAAGCTTGTTCCAATCAACATTCACGCACTATGTCTTTCACACAAAAAATAAAATTTTCCATTTATTCAGGAATTTTGTTTGCAAGAACACTCTTACCCCCCCCCCCCCCCACACACACACACACAAACACACACACACACACAAACACAGACACACACATCTAAAAGTTTGTCAGCAAAAAAACAGTTACTTCAATTTTTAAATGCATTATAGGAACAACTTGCCTAATCAAATTTAAATACTTTTGCATCATTCTGTATCTAGAACAAACCATTTACCATATCTTTACGCAAAATTCTCCAGCATCATTCACAAAAAAACACCATTATTTATATATTCACATTTCTGTCTCAAAAATATACCTGATCTTCCCATACCCCTATTGGAATAAGCTGTTTGAGCTTGTTCCAATGATGATAAAAAAAACTAATATTTTGGAAAATTTGTGACAATTTTTGTTTTCTTGCATGCAAATATATACATGTAGCACATGGAAGATATCCACAGTTGGGGAGAGATGTCCAAGGCTATCTCTTCACATTCCTTGTTTGTGCTTCATGCTAAACCAGTTTGTCTGCAGAGATAAATTTGCTTTATTAAAAATCATTGGAGATTGGCCACACACCAACGATTTTAAATAAAACTAATTTTAGGTAACAAATGTTGAACTTCAAACAAAATCTATCACTCAACCAGTTAATGTTGATGAGGCATGACATGGTGAAGGTGACCTAAAATACTTCTTAGAGTCACTTTGTCAGGTGAGCGATTAAGGCCACGTGGGGCCTCTTGTTTAGTATACTTGTTTCACAAGATCTACTGCAGCCCGTTGTTATTTAGGTTATAGGTTTATGTTACCTCATACCTATGCACTCTACGATAGTTTACAATTGAGTCTTTTGTCTCTTTATCTAAGTCAGTTAGTAACTTTTTGATAAATAGACTTAGAATCTTTAGATTAAATTCCTATACGGATTTTAACTTCGGTTCTTATTTAGCTAAGTAATCATTTGAGCCTCTGGAAACAGTAGTTTTCAAATTCTGACCTTTTAGACAGTAATTCTGTTAGTTTCTCTTTTACTGTAGAGTCAGTGAGTTTCATGCACTATCGATGGATGATTTTCACTTTCATAGTTTCGGAATCAATACTTCCGTTACTATTTAGGTTGGATTGTTGCATAAGAGTTAGGCTCCTATTATCCGGAATCTATTATTTTAAGGTCCTTCCGTCTTCGTATGGGCATAGGCCTTTACTCTTTCCGGGTACAGTTTATGTATTTATAAACAGATATCTGTTTATTACAAGGGCGTAAGCTTCTTCTGTCTTTGATGTCTAGTAGAAGGACGTTACGCTCCATTTTATTGTTAATGGATTCTATTAACTAGCGTACTGCTTATGGTATATCATTGGCTTAGCAGTTGTGCTTAAGATTTCGGCTCATGAAGTAAGAGTTCTTCTACTTCTTGGGCTTACATTAATAGTGTTGCTATTATAGATTTTTGAAGGCTGCTCATTGCGCTCAGCCATCCACATTCATGAATTTTATCTCAGAAATATCGAGTCCATTTCTGGAGGCCTCTATTGTTAGGTCTATTATCTACTGCTCAGAATGTCATTCACTTAACAGTTGCTACTATAGCTAGGTAGGCTGTCTGTTTCGGCAGTTTCTCCGTTCGGCTGCCCTCTTCACTCTGGGCTATTTGACCCAGGGCAAGAAAAAGGGGGGGGGGGGGGGAGGGTGTTCCCTTGGGTCACCTGTTTTTACTATGAAAACAAGGGGATACCTCCTCCGGAGTTAGTAATTCTGAGCTGTTATTGGGATGGTTGTTTAGTGAGAAGTTTAAGTTTATAAAATTCATTCAAGTCTTAGTTTTTAAAGTATAGCTTTTGAATATTGCATATGTCAACGGACATGATTATGCAATTCTCACACACTTTTAGGAGTATAAGAGTCTCTATTCTCTAGACTTACTTTATTATTGGCTTACTTTAAAAATTATTAGTATAAGGATTATTGGATATTAATAGAGTACATGGATGTTTGAAGCTCAATTTTTGGAAGGTGTTGTATCTTTCTAATTTATCATAAATAAGAAAGATACATGTAAGGCCTATTACTTCTTTTCCCTACAGGGGATGACTCTATTTTATTTTATTGAACGTATTCCATTTTGCTCTATGTCCTTGGCCCTCCAGCCTTTTTACTATTCAGCTATGTCTGGGTCATTGGTACAGTATAAAAATGTTAAAAAATTTATAGTAATTTATATATTTTTTATACTTACCAATGACCCAGACGGGGATGGCCCTCCCAGGAGTTGGGAACTCTTGCCTCCCCGCTGAGTACATAGCGCTTACCAGGCACTGGTTATTAGAATGATAAATGGCGCCAATTTCGGAACGTCCTTGACACTGCGCATGCGCAGTAGGGGCGAAGTGTGGAGGGCCTTTCAGGACATGTTTTCTTTAGTTTTAGATGCAAATTTTGGGGATTGGGGGGCAAAATTTGTGTTTGGCCCTATATTTTAAGAGTTAGCACCAGCTATGTCTGGGTCATTGGTAAGTATAAAAAATATATAAATTACTATAAATTTTTTAACATTTTTAATTGTGGGTAAAATGAATTCAGGGTAGGATTTGTCTGCCTTTTTGCAGAACTGAGGTTGTGTATTTGTTCATTATATATAGCCTACGCTGATGTTTTATTTTGCCTGGGTGGAATGTTTGGTGCTTTGCCCCAAGCCTCAAAATAATTTCCAAATGTGAGCTTGTCACCATAACAGATACCAAAAAGATTGTGCCTGTCATTTTCAAGTTTAAGCCTGTCATGAAATTTGAATTATTTGATTACGAGTTACATGTTATTTTGTGATGCTATGGTGTTGTAATTGCAATAGTTTACAAAGGTATTCATGA
This sequence comes from Pictodentalium vernedei, assembly GCA_031216915.1. Lineage (NCBI taxonomy): Eukaryota > Metazoa > Mollusca > Scaphopoda > Dentaliida > Dentaliidae > Pictodentalium > Pictodentalium vernedei. The sequence goes on from CM062289.1 coordinate 392,417,351, forward strand.
ATTGATGTATAACAGTATAAATTACCTAATGCAAGCAGCAGACGCCACTCGTAAAAAATTTCTCGTACAACTAAAATTTTTTATTTTTGCTCCCAAAACATAGCTTATGACCCATCATTGGAACGAGCGCAATTTGGAATCAAAAAATTTAAATATTTAAAAAAATGAATGGCGATATTTTTATACTGTACCAATGACCCAGACATAGCTGGTGCTAACTCTTAAAATATAGGGCCAAACACAAATTTTGCCCCCCAATCCCCAAAATTTGCATCTAAAACTAAAGAAAACATGTCCTGAAAGGCCCTCCACACCTCGCCCCCACTGCGCATGCGCAGTGTCAAGGACGTTCCGAAATTGGCGCCATTAATCATTCTAAGTTTGGCCCTTCATCAGTTAACATCTGACTGATCTTTGTGCTTTTAAATCTCAGTTTAAATGATGCCAGACACATAAATATTAGTGAAATGGTGATTCTAAGGAGGATAGAAAAGGAGGAGAGGAAAAGAATGTGTGACAGAATATTATCAGGGCTGTAACTTAAAATTTTTTAATGAAATTATGTTAAGTTACCTATTTTCAAGGCAGCAGCCATTTTGTTGTCATTCTGATTATTTAGTTACACTGTTTTTTCAAGTGTTTTTCCTCTCTCCCTGTCCTTTAAGTTCCCCCTTGCTATTCTCCCATGCTTTTGGCATAGTTTCTGTAATTATTATTACTAAAATTTCTTGGGAGTTTTAGCTGAATAACAGAATGAATTCTGTTCTTTCCCCATGTTTACGTCTTCACCTACGGGTGGTTAGGCGTTGTGTTCTGCATCTACCATCTGATGTTCTGCAGTTTCTTCCCTGGAAGTCTCTGTTTTGCATCAGATGGTGTATTTTTGGTAACTGATTTCGGGCCTGGGTGCCTGGAGTCTTATTTTAGTGTTTTTACACTCATTGTTTACATTTACAACAGCCCTCTGTGTGAGGGGGGGATTTCTAAATAATAATATCTTTATGTTATTTTAATCATAAATAGATACATTATTATTGTTCGTAAGTGTTGAATAAATTGTTTAAAATATTTTTTAAATTTTTGTCCACACTTAGGCTTGGGATCCATTGGGGCTCAACGTTACTTTTCAGAAACTTGGGCTGTTCTGAAAAAATATTTTTTCAAAATATTTTGATTTCAATTATTTTTTCTATATTAATGGATCATATTATTATTATGTATTTTGATTGCCAGGGGTTAGTGCGAGTACCAGGACTTGTTTTCTTTTCACATTGAAAGGATATTGATCAATTGTTTTAAGAGGAAGTCTTCCTCTGACCTTATTATCATTCTATATGTGGTCAGTGTACTCGCATTAACTCCTGTTCTGTATCGTATGATTTCGATGACATTATGGGAAGCGTATGTCACGGTATGTTGTTGGGGATTTGGACACTCCGGTCCTTTCCCCGCAGGGTCACTCTACTTTATCAATTTCTATTTCAGACGATCAAGATTAGGGTGATGTATCTGTGATGTCTTCCAACAGTGTGCCTCCGTCGTCACAATTAATGAAGGGCTAGCGGAAAAGTGCTCATGTAATACGCCAATTGCCTAAGAGGACCCTAGTAGGTTCGACGGCCTTTGACGTCCGCTAGCTCGCCCGGTGTAGCGTCCATTCACCGAATGGTTCGGCAGCCGGGTTCGTCCGTTGCGGTCTAGAAGGAATTTTGGGGTGATGCGAGCACTATAAAATTAACTTAATGCACACCCAGTGACGGCGGATCGGAGGGAGAACGGAGGAAGCCTTTTAGTCCGGTTCATAGCTCGTTCCGGTCCATCCGGACGGCAAGCGAGAGAGGCCCCTCTCTCGTTCAACAACATCTGGCCCCAGATGTTGTGGTACAAATGTGTCGTTAGCGGAGCATACGTCCGTCGCTCGGGACGCTCCGTTGTATAGGCAGTCCGCTGAGACTGCTAAGGCTTCCTCTTCTCGTCAGCGCACACGACCGCACCTTGGCTGCGTGACCGCCGATATATTACCAGCTTCGCCGATCAAGGATTCTTCGGCGACCAGGTCACACCATCCGACAGCCAGGGATTCGAGACCGATGGACTCCGGACGTTCGCATAGGAAGTATGCGGGAGCCATCTGATGCGGAGCTACCCTCGGCGAAGCAGCGATAGTCTGCGCCTCCGCAGGTCTCGACGCCGGACATTCTTGTGCACATAGCACAGCTTATCGCAGCATCCCAGCAGCCGACAGAAACGGTGTCGGATCGAGAATTATCCGACAGCGCTGGGTCGGTAGCCGGGGACTCGAGGACTGCAGACTCCGGACGTTCGCATAGGAAGTGTGCGGGAGTCAACGTACACGGAGCTTCCAGCGGCAATGCATCGTAAGTCCGCTACTGCACAGGCCTCGGGAACAGACGTGCTTTCCTTAATAGCACAGTTTATCGCAGCATCCCAGCATCAACTGAATCTGTCGCATATATTTTATCCGACGATGCTGGGTCGGGACGCTCCGCGGAAGCGGGTACGGACGTCCGAAAATTTTCATCCGGTCCGACGGGATACCGAAAGGGATTCGGTGGATTTCAAGCTTTCCCTTTCGGAACAACATATGCTGCGATGCCGGATAAGAAACTGATAGCGTCGGTGGACTTAGAAATTTTTGGTTCGGTTCAGGGACATCGTCCCTCAGTTCCGACATAGTCCAATAATGTCACACAAACTATCGAATTATTGAACGACGCTATATATATTATTATTTTATGCTTGCTATCCAAGCATTTCTGGTTTCTTGTTCGAAGAGTTATGGAGATGTCTTTCAAAAGTGTGCCTCTGTCGTCATAGTTAATGAAGAGTTAGCGGCAATATGTGCTCATGGAATATGTCTATCGCTTACGGAGTGACATTCGCTAGCTCACCCGGTGTAGCGTACATTCATCGAATGGTTCGGCTGCCGGGTTCGTCCGTTGCGGTCTAGGAAGGAGATTTGGGTGATGCGAGCACTTTAATTACTTTAGTACTCACCCAGTGACGGCAGATTGAGGACAGATCGGAGGAAGCCAACAACATAGGGGACCGCATGTTGTGGTTCAGATATTTTACATTCGGAGCATATGTCCGTTGCTCGGGACGCTCCGTTATATTGACAGTCCGAGAGACTGTCTTTAATGCTTCCTCATCCTCACAACAGGGCACACGACCGCACATTGGCTACGTGACCTTGAGTATCCGATCAGTTTCGGCATTCAGTGATTCCACAGCGAATAGGTCGCGCCATCCGGTAGCCAAGGGACACGAGGCCTATAAACTCCGTTCGCTCGCATATTGGAAGTATGCACGGGGTAACGATCTCGGAGCTTCCTGCGGCAATGCATCGTAAGACCGCTGCTCCTCAGGCCTCAGTGACGGACGTGCTATCCGAGTTAGCACAGTTGTTTCGCAGCATCCCAGCAATTGACGGTTTCTCGGTCGAATCAGGAATTATCCGACGGCGCTGGGTCGGTGCGGTCCGCGGTTGCATCAAGCTACGGACGGCCGAACGCTTTATAGGGTCCGACAGGATGGCGAAAGGGATTCGAAAGATTTCGAGTTTTCCCTTTAGTTGTATCGGAAGATGCCTTTCTTATCTTCTGGCATTTCTTCCAGTGATTATTTTTCGGACTTCATTGCTGCGATCTTGGATAAGAGACTTATAGCGTCATTGGACTCGGATTTTTCGATCGGTACAGGGGCTTTGTCCCTGACTTACCGACGCAGTCCAATATTGTCATTACAACATGTGTTTTATTTTTCGACGCTATATATTTATATATACAAGCCTGCTACTAAGCATGATAGTTTAGTTTCTTGTCCGCGTAGCTCATTTCTGCCATTTTATCTTTTTTACATATAGTTTATTTTGGCAGAGCAGGGCATACCGAGAGTTCATATGCGTCTAGACGGTGATTAAAGACTGCATATATTCTTTTTCGCCGTTTATGTCTTTTCCAATTTCAATGTTGGGAACGACATTATGTATAGTAGACTTAACTTAGACGCTTTATTATACGTAATCTGCCTTACTGAGGCGTTATCATTACGTCTTCAAGAAAAGATTTACGGGATATTATTCTCAATGTAATTTCTTTTGAGGGCAGTAGTTTGTTCACGTATAACTCCGCCCTTCAGTGGCTGATTGGAGTTGGTTAGACGTGATGCAGCCCTAGCTACATCCACGCGTGGATAGTAAGGTTAAGAACTCTCTCAGAGTCGCTTCGTTCTCGGAGGAGCTTCTCTTCGACGGCAACTTTCCGGCAATCCATGAATTGCTTGAATTATACATTCTCTTGTCTATCTAGTGTTACAAGAGATTCAGACTGGGGCAAACATTCGGTGGTTGACTCAGAGAGTGCCGCCGCAGTTGCCGGACCCGAGTGTGGCTGTTATGACGGTTGCCAGTCAAACAGATTGGGATATATACTGATCCCTACGGATTCGAAGTGCCAGGGTCTTTGGGTTCCGCAGTCTTTTAGCTATCAGTTTAACTTCCGCGGAATAATGTTTTTTAGGCTTGATTTATGTCATTGCATGAACATTATTCAGAAACGCATGCCCAAATTCCTGTCCTTTAATTCGACAGTAGTGGCGTATCTCCGGAACCAGGGAGGCACTCTTTCGTTTCCGTTATTCTATTTAATGGAAAGAATCCGTCTGTTGGTTATAGTACACCAAGTTCAGTTTTGGTCCGTCATATTCTGGGTCGTCTGATTGTTTTATCGCACTCCCGTTCTCTTACGGGTCGCTTGTTGCTGTCAGAATGGACTCTCAACAAACAAGTATTTATTCAGATTTGCTATCTATGGGAGCGCCCAATGATGTTTTATTTATGACACAGCTTGCTAATCAATTGCAGACGTATGTGTTGGCTTGTCCAGATCTCTGAGCTAATACTGTTAACGCTCTATTGATCTATAGGACGGAATGATAGGATACGCGTATCCTCCGGCGCTGTTGTTTTAGCAGGTATTGCTAGATAAACAACCACTATACATTTCTGTTGATAGCATCTCTATCTTCACAGAGATCATGAGTAATTTACTCTCTTGTCTACTGTGGATCTTAACGTGAAATCTTCCTCTATGTGAGGATCTTTTTTCACTGGGTAAATCGTGTCATCTTTATCACAACCAGCAAGGTCGCAACCTTCATGTATTCCGTTGTGTGGTCCGTATTGCATTGTATGCACTGTACTGGACGAGCTTTGGACGCGATTTCTTACTATAGGAGATCCTCTTCTTCGCTATTCTATGCGACTAAAGTGGAGGCTCTTCCGTCGTGGTGTAGGGATCATTATGTTCATATGGTTGATCCCTCCATACTACTCATTGCTATTTTTTAGTATACTTGTTTCACAAGATCTACTGCAGCCTGTGTTATTTAGGTTATAGGTTTATGTTACCTCATACCTATGCACTCTACTATAGTTTACAATTGAGTCTTTTGTCTCTTTATCTAAGTCAGTTAGTAACTTTTTGATAAATAGACTTAGAATCTTTAGATTAAATTCCTATACGGATTTTAACTTCGGTTCTTATTTAGCTAAGTAATCATTTGAGCCTCTGGAAACAGTAGTTTTCAAATTCTGACCTTTTAGACAGTAATTCTGTTGGTTTCTCTTTTACTGTAGAGTCAGTGAGTTTCATGCACTATCGATGGATGATTTTCACTTTCATAGTTTCGGAATCAATACTTCCGTTACTATTTAGGTTGGATTGTTGCATAAGAGTTAGGCTCCTATTATCCGGAACCTATTTTTTTAAGGTCCTTCCGTCTTCGTATGGGCATAGGCCTTTACTCTTTCCGGGTACAGTTTATGTATTTATAAACAGATATCTGTTTATTACAAGGGCGTAAGCTTCTTCTGTCTTTGATGTCTAGTAGAAGGACGTTACGCTCCATTTTATTGTTAATGGATTCTATTAACTAGCGTACTGCTTATGGTATATCATTTGCTTAGCAGTTGTGCTTAAGATTTCGGCTCATGAAGTAAGAGTTCTTCTACTTCTTGGGCTTACATTAATAGTGTTGCTATTATAGATTTTTGAAGGCTGCTCATTGCGCTCAGCCATCCATTCATGAATTTTATCTCAGAAATATCGAGTCCATTTCTGGAGGCCTCTATTGTTAGGTCTATTATCTACTGCTCAGAATGTCATTCTCTAACAGTTGCTACTATAGCTAGGTAGGCTGTCTGTTTCGGCAGTGTCTCCGTTCGGCTGCCCTCTTCGCTCTGGGCTATTTGACCCAGGGCAAGAAAAAGGGGGGGGGAGGGTGTTCCCTTGGGTCACCTGTTTTTACTATGAAAACAAGGGGATACCTCCTCCGGAGTTAGTAATTCTGAGCTGTTATTGGGATGGTTGTTTAGTGAGAAGTTTAAGTTTATAAAATTCATTCAAGTCTTAGTTTTTAAAGTATAGCCTTTGAATATTGCATATGTCAACGGACATGATTATGCAATTCTCACACACCTTTTAGAAGTATAAGAGTCTCTATTCTCTAGACTTACTTTATTATTGGCTTACTTTAAAAATTATTAGTATAAGGATTATTGGATATTAATAGAGTACATGGATGTATGAAGCTCAATTTTTGGAAGGTGTTGTATCTTTCTAATTTATCATAAATAAGAAAGATACATGTAAGGCCTATTACTTCTTTTCCCTACAGGGGATGACTCTATTTTATTTTTATTGAGCGTATTCCATTTTGCTCTATGTCCTTGGCCCTCCAGCCTTTTTACTATTCAGCTATGTCTGGGTCATTGGTACAGTATAAAAATGTTAAAAAATTTATAGTAATTTATATATTTTTTATACTTACCAATGACCCCAGACGGGGATGGCCCTCCCAGGAGTTGGGAACTCTTGCCTCCCCGCTGAGTACATAGCGCTTACCAGGCACTGGTTATTAGAATGATTAATGGCGCCAATTTCGGAACGTCCTTGACACTGCGCATGCGCAGTGGGGGCGAGGTGTGGAGGGCCTTTCAGGACATGTTTTCTTTAGTTTTAGATGCAAATTTTGGGGATTGGGGGGCAAAATTTGTGTTTGGCCCTATATTTTAAGAGTTAGCACCAGCTATGTCTGGGTCATTGGGTAAGTATTAAAAATATATAAATTACTATAAATTTTTTAACTTTCGTATATAGCTCTGGCCAGTTTTGGCCGTTAGGTTAGATAAAGAGTTCATGAAAAAAAAACCTCATGAATTTTTATTGTTTCCTTCTGTTTTATTTATCGTTAAAAAATGTAAAAATCCAAATCCAGATGTCGTTGATTATTTAATGTTTCATATTGCTCATATCAGTGTAGTATTAATTGTCCATACGTGGACGTCCAACCCCCAGTTTCCACCCAAAGAACACTCTTTTAATTATTATCAGCATTTGAATCGAACCTAGATTTCTTTATTTTTTTTTTTAAAAACATCTTATGAAAGATTCAGTGTGCCGGTTTGACAACTTTGAAAAGAACATTGGTAGCTCTCAGTTCTAAAAATTGTCCTGGTCATCATGACAGGCTCAAGTGAATTGGTGCCTGTCAAACATGCAAGTTAAGCCTGACAATGACCATGACAGGCTGCTTAGTTTGAGGCTTGCTTTGCCCCCCCCCACAGTGAGATTCGAAACCCATACTCCATATCGTGCATTCCATTTTACCCACAAATAAATACACAAGCGCCTTCTCACAGTGACTTTCAAACCCCCCCCCCCCCCCCCCCCCCCCCCCCCCAAAAAAAAAAAACGCTCTGATTTTCACTCAGTGTGAGTTGAAACCTGGCATGCTTGTTTGGGGTGACCTCTAGATGGGAGCTATCGATTTTCTTCAATTTCCATCAAAAAATGTTGCTGCGGCCAACATTCTTAGAACTTAGTTTAGTCAAACCACAATATTTCCCTTTGGCACACCCTACAGGGCACATTTATGATTGGATTGCTTTGAAACCTGGTATTCTTGTTTAGAGTGACCTCTGGATGGGAGCTCTCGATTTTCTTCAATTTCTGTCAAAAAATGTTGCCACTGCCAACGTTCTTAGAACTTAGTTTAGTCAGACCACAATATTTCCCTTTGGCACACCCTACAGGGAACATTTATGATTGGATGCTTTAAAACCTGGTATGCTTGTTTGAGGTGACCTCTAGATGGGAGCTATCGATTTTTTTCCATTTCCGTCAAAAAAATGTTGCTGCGGCCAATGTTCTTAGAACTTAGTTTAGTCAGAAGACCTCAATATTTCTTTTTGGAACACCCTACAGGGCACATTTATTATCAGATTGCTTTGAACCTGGCATGCTTGTTTGGGGTGACCTCTACGTGGGAGCTATCA